>VFLP01000090.1:0-102258 GCA_007182795.1 Xylaria flabelliformis | reverse complement strand
TTTTTTATATTAATTTATTTTTATTTATTAAATTAAAATAAGCTAAAAAAAAAAAATTTTTAATTAAAAAAAATTAAAACAATATAAATAATTTATTTATATAAATTATTATTAAAAGTTAAAATTTTATATAATAAGTTAATAAATATAAGGATTTTTATAATTAATATTATATTTATTTAGCTATATACTTTTTAGTTTTTTAAACTTTAATACTTAGTTTTTTAAAAAAAAAAAAAATTAATTTTTTATTAATTCTTTTTATAATTATTTAACTATTTACTATTTTGCGTAATTATATAAGTCCTTATTAATTTTATTTAATTTTACCGGTTTATTAATTTTATTTAATTTTACCGGTTTAGGATGCGTAATATTCAGATTTCCTCTTAGATTGGAGTTTGCGGGTAATATAGTCACCCGAGACCGCTTCATTATCCAGGTCCGTATTGCTATTATCGTGATCAGGAGAACTCGAAAAGGAATACGGGTAGCTGAGTATGCGACCACCGCTTCGTAGTATATTTACATGATATCACCTTTCCTGACTCCTGATTTACGGATAGTTGCAATCCCAGTACCCCGGGTGACAGGCAAGGCCATAGACATTCAATGGTTCTCTGATCTACGGATATTTTGCTTTCCCTTAAGCCGCAGGACTCTTTTAATAGTGTTCATAATCTCAGTTCAATACAATACCATTATTGTTTTCTTCATTTTTCCTCTTTTTCCTCTTCATTTGCTTTCCCCCTTGCTCCCTTACTCTTTCTTGCTCTAGTCTGCCCTCTTCCCACTTTCGGTCTTCTCTCGGCAGGGTCTTCTGTTGCATACATGTCGTTTGAAGATACTTCATGCATCTACCTGATATAGTAGAGCCTAGAGTGGAGCCACGTCAGTGCCCACCTAATAGTTTGTCAAGCATGAACTTCCACGTAACCCACAGACGATTCATTGGTCAACCCCGCGGATGAGCTGTTATGCTGTCTTAGTTTATTTTGAGTAAGTATGTTTACCTACAAATCGATGAAACCGCCCGAGGTACTGAAAAGTCATATAATTGGGTGCTGAGTATCTATATAGGACTAGACTGACTGAGTCCTTATCTAAGCACAAAGACAGGTCAGAGATGAAGTGGCTGGACGCAATAGACCGAGCGATTTCTGCGTCCACGTATTGCAGGAATCAGCAAAGAACTATTATATAATGTGCAGTGCTCCTCCTCAGGCAACATTCCTCATTTCTCGATTCGCTCTTATTGCTGGCTGACTTGGGTGCCCGTTCTCCTCATATATACACACTGGTATTACACATCCCAAGCTCTGCAATGTACTAACTCAACCGTGCCCTATCCTTTTGTTGAGTTTATTATCTGTTTAAGAATCGAGCCAAATCCTCAGAAAGTCGAAGTCGAGCTCGTTGATCTCCGGTCACTGCCGCTTCCATGCGCCTGCTGCACCAGCTGGTTGAGATACGCTCCCATAAGCGATGCTTTCTCAGCAGCAGTTGTTCTTGTCGATGTGCTGAAGACATCACCGCTTTGAGCGACAAGCCTCTCAGTTGTTGTTTCAGGTTCCCTGGCGAGATATTCTTTCATCATCGCGCTCCGGGGCTTTCTAGCGGCAGGCGTTAGTTGTGGTGATACAACTTCATCTCACTTGTTTAACTGCACATACACGTGAACAGAGGTTCGTTGTGTTGCGGTAGACATATCTGACGACATTTCTGAGAAGCCAAGTTTTTTACCAGATACTTGCTTGAAGAATAGGGGTCGAATGGTTTTTAAGGAGTGTTTTATCTCCAGCGGCGGTATCTTTGTCTTCGTCTATCGAGAATCTGATATCGTCTCTTGGTGTCCACTGCAGTTTGAGATAGTTGTCACGTCGCTAACACGGAGCCATTATCATTATGCCTTAGGAAGCTCATCTATATATGTTGACCGGCTTGCGAACTTAAAACTCAGACGACGAACACTTCAAACTTCGCCCGTCCTTCCTCGCGCCTGCGTTCTGCTCTCTGAGCAGAACTTGAAGGATAAACAGATCCAACTCTAAGCCTCAATCTTAATATCATATAATATCCGACATGCCGGCCTATTACCTTGAATACCTTCACCGAGAGCTTATTATAGGAACTCACAGAAGGGGTTCTTAACTATTGCTAGTGAAAACGCAACGCGCACAACTCGATCCGTCGTATCAATCCCAAATTGCCCCGGCGCAATATCCAACAGCCGCGGCATCGGCAGTGTGTGTCCGACTTGGGTAAAACTTCCAACTGCGCAAGTCTGACAGCCTACTTCAATAGTGTTGTTCCGCTGCAAGCTTGATTGGTAGGGGCTTTCCGTCCATTCGACACCCCATATCCATATCAGCGAATCCCGTGCGCCCCCTCTTCATGTCAGCGCATTGTACTCAGTATCTGCGGTGACTGTGTGCGTCTGTCTGCTCTGCGCGGGCGTATCTCCACCTTGAATTTGCGCCGTCGCGCAAAAGTACAGTGAGGGGAAGTATAAAATCCTCCGGACGTTGCCGTGAGCACCATTCCCTCTTATGCTCTTAGTTTTCACTTCAACTGCTATTTTCTATAGTTCGTCTATCTTGAGTTATTGTACTTGACTCTTGTGTGTAAAACTGTTCGATTTACTATCGGCTTCCTATTCGGCATCTTTGTCAACTCAGGCGCAACTCGTGCTCTAGACTGCATGTCCCCAAAATATCAACAACGACTTGACTACATCCGCAGCAAATTCACCGTGATGACTCAAAGTCGATCCTAGAACTAGGCCGTGAACTAGACTAGGAGTTTCGCGAAACCCGTTGATGCATTCAGTCCCAATTCAGAGATGCTTCAAAGACCACGCCATATACTGAGTATACAAAGTTCTCATCAATTGCCACAAGCCACATCGAATTGGACCCCTAATCACCATCATAACACCCGTATATCTAATACACAACTCATTAAGCTTTGCAAGTTACATTACGACTCCGTAAGTAATCCTCAGAATAGATTTTCTTGTGTTGATCACATGAGGGCTCCTGCGCTCCTGCCTTGGGGCTAGATGTAATGTTTTTTTGAGTTTCGTATGCTTAGAATAGCGATAACTGATATACAATATTGCAGTGGAACAAGACAAAAGCCCAGCTTGTGGCTAGGTGGGTAAAGACGAGTTAAGTGCAATTTGGCGCCATTTCTCTTCCTAATTAGCCTACTCTAGACCAAAGAAGTACTAACTACAACGTTGTAGTTACCCTACGTCGGAGCCATAGCCTCAAGCGAAGCATGGTCAAGCGATTGGCCTCTGGAAAGAACGAAGTTTCCGCTCACGTTAGCTCGAGAACAGAGGGTGCCTCGGCAGTGGTAAGGCAGGCTCTTGATCTGGGAGGTCGAACAATAGCAAGCTTACAATCGTTTAGGTAGCGCAAGACTCGGCGCATGGCGGAGGGCCACGCCAGAGAGTTGACGTATGCGAGGATAGTTTAACCCAAGCATACGTCGGGAGGGATTGGGAACAATCATCCGATTGCGGACTTGCCAGAAACAACGACTCTATGGAGCAAACTAGGGTAGCGGTCGCTGCTAAACGATCCAGAAGCGACCGAGAAGACCGGGGAGAAGATAGAACGCTGACGGCAGAAGAATACATTGCCCACAGGAAAGAGATCGCTGTTGAGCGGGTTATGAGTGGGTTTCAGAGGTGGCTTGATAAGAGACTCGCGATCATCTCTTACACTATTGAAGCTTCTGAAGCCTCAGATGATCCTGGTACAGGTGCCCATACCACCGGCTCCCAGAGTCAAGATACGGGCGGGAAAAAATCCGGGGGAGCGAGCGGTCGACCGAAGCGTCAGTTGAGCGACAACAATGACCCAGATGACCTTTCTGGAGGAGGAGATGATAACGGGCAAGATAGAGGGGGGAACAAACGTGCGAAGACAGGTAAGCGATCATTCAAGTTGCCGGTTCTACATTTGTGAAGTACCATACAGAAGAGTTGCCTGGGCGCTCGTTTTCTCGACTGCGTCACGGACATACTTACTAACCTTTACTTTATTGAAGAAACTGATCCAGAAGAGTTAAAGTTTGCTTGCCCTTTTCATAAGCACAACCCGAAAACGCATAAAAAAGAGCTCTGTATGAAGGGAGGATGGAAATCAATTCATCGGCTCAAGTAAGTTTCTTAGAATAGAATATTCCCTCGATAACAATTCTGATGATGAGGGTTTTGTAGGGAGCATTTGTATAGAGTGCACCTGTTACCCAAGCACAATTGTCCAAGGTGCAATTTGTGTTTTGAGAATGACAAAGAACTCCAAGTGCACCTGCGGGCCGATGAGCCGTGCAAAAAATCGAATGTAGCCCCTGAGGAGGGTATCGACCAGGACACGGAAAGGAAGCTTCGGGAGAGAAAGCGGCATAACTCAGGCCAAACGGAGACGCAGCGGTGGAATGACATCTACTTGCTCCTATTCCCTGGCGCGGATCGAAACGCAATCCCAAGCCCATGTATATTGGCCCTCATGATTGATTAATGAAGAGAGGGGCAACACTAACGCTCAGCAGATCCCGATTATGACGAGACCGCTACGCGCTACAAGAACCTCGAACGCTACAAGCGAGTGGAGTCCCGGATCAAGAGAGAGCTCCCACGACTCGTCAAGCAGCGAGTAGAAAGGAAGTTCGAGAAAGTCGAGGCCGACATGTTGCACGACATCAACGACATTATTCGTAATTGCCTTGCTGACTTCTTCAGAAACAACATGTCTCAGGATGAGGCTTCCTTGTCAAATACTCCGCAGACGACATCGAGGGCGACTACGCCGGTCTTGACGTCAGTAGAAGAACCTCATCCCCTGTCGTCATTCGACACCACGTTCGAACCTCAAATCGGCGTTGACTACCTGCTGGATGACCCTGACCTGGGGATTAGCGGCGGGCTCGGTCTCTTTGACTTCAATCCTCTGTGCATCGATAGTGGTGGGGATGGATATGGCGTAGACAAGGTGTCATCAGACTCGGGTTATGTCTCAACGAGCACTTTTACAGTTTTTCAGTGAGAGCTGTCTGTCCGCGGCTTGGTTTGCTTTGTTATGAGATTTTGGAAAATGTCTCT
This sequence comes from Xylaria flabelliformis, assembly GCA_007182795.1. NCBI lineage: Eukaryota > Fungi > Ascomycota > Sordariomycetes > Xylariales > Xylariaceae > Xylaria > Xylaria flabelliformis. Next base: position 97,145 of record VFLP01000090.1, on the reverse strand, counting down.
CATTCTTTACGTCCCTTCTTTTCATAGAAAGTGAGACCATCTTGGGAATAGTTTCGCCATAACATTCCGGTAGGTATAAGAATTTATTTTCTAGATGTCTATAGTCTATATTACAAGCAATCAAGTCTATAAGACCAAGCAACTCTACTCTAAAGGTAAGGATAGTTTGCAAAATAACTCTGGAAATCGTGAAAGAACTTCCGAATCTAGTCAATGATGGCAACATTTGTAGTAGGTTATGCCATTGTGTGTACTGTGTTGACAATGGGATGGGCAACAGCATTGAACATAGGCGAAGCTATTAGGTCATGCCCACTTTGGGCGTCATATCTTTTACCTTTTTGGAAGAGGGGGAATTCTGGCGTATTCGACAGGTCACTCATAGGACTGAGAAATGATCGCAAGTGATGTGCTCAAAGCTACCAAATGTATATACACCCTGTGGTTTGTCCTATGCTTAATTAAGCATAAAAATTTTGAACATTAACCTTTTGTAAGCGGGGTTCTATATGGCTTGGGACTACAGATCTTGAGTTTATAAGCCGCAAAAGATTTGGTATAATCATGACGCAGGCCTGATGTTGCATTGCCGACTAAGAGGCGTCTTGTTCCTGATCTACCTACCTAACCTAGTCATCTGGAACTTGGGGAGATCTTCAGGGCATGAGACTAATGAGGATCATTACTATTCTCAATTACTTGGTATTGATGGATACCATATGATATACAAGCTCAAACCTACTATCCACTGAGTAGGTACGTAAAGAAGGGGAGGGGCTAAATATGATGGGCCAACGAAGAGAATAAATAAAAGACTCTTTGTTAGTACTGGGTCAAGGAATATTATCCATAGATCATTAATGCGTGTTTCTGCAATCCGCAATTTGGCCGCAGCACAGTCTGCAGCGTAGTGCGCGTGCTCGAATGACAGGTTCTGTGCTTTGAATGATGCAAATGATCCAATTGAACTAAGTTACGTCAAGATGAACCCATTGGATCTGATACCAATTGTATCTTGCGATTCTGTGATGCTTCTTTGCAGCATTAAATGTTCTGCACGATACTATGGCGGCGATACACATAACAGCCTAGGGAGATATATATCATGCACAGTCCCTACATATGTATGCATGCTTAATTGACGATCGATAGATGTATAGCTGTGCAGCCGTGGTGAATGAGGTCTGAGTGGTTGCCGCACTTGTCCCAGACTTCGATGTGAACTTTCTTGTTATAGGTATAGCGAGAATTACCACATCTGGGTGGGTGTGCCCACTAATTTCAGGGGTTGCTTGCACGATTCGATGATCCCCCTGCAGCAAGATGTGCTACTTCATAATGATCAATCATCCCACCAGCGCGCTAGTACGCCTAATAAATGACTACCGGCCGGAGTGCGTGTACCTGCCCAGTAGCTTGATACAATGTCTTATTCCCATGCCATACAACTTTTGATCCAGACTGAGTTGGTACAACAAGAGGGCGGATGACAAGAAACATTCTTCCAAAAGTGTGCTCTGAACAAGACGGAGACAGGACGTCATGCACGTTAATAATAATTATACTCTGGCACATATGCATGGTATAAGACTTACTTGGTGGACTTCTTGATATATTAACTACCCGTAGCTTCGTAAGAGCTAGGTACCTAGGTACTTCCTAAGTATATTAGATACATGCGGTACGTACCTTAAGTGTTATTTTTTTTAAACACACCTCGCGCTGGCGGAGATCTTGTAAACCATCTACATGCACGCTATTGCTACGGTGCGCGATACCGATAGATCAGATATGGGTAAAACTACAACCAACACCACCTCTTCGTGATTTTTATTCACAGTTTTGTCCCTGAACCCTATTGTGTCCGGGTTTAGACTTCTGCCGCTAATAGACACCAAGTCCAGCTTCAGCTTGATCCCTCCCCGGCTACGTCTAAATCCAGGGTGTCCGTCTCTCTTTTTGCCATCACATTTTCGATCCTGTCCCCCTCGATATCCTCGCCCGCCAAAAAAATAATAACTTCTATCTTGGCATTTTTCCCACCACCGACGGAAGTGACGTGACCCTGGCATCAATCGTCGCCTTCCCTCCTATCATTGAACTCTGCTTTGCGGCAAGCGATTAAATAGTGCACACCGACCGATTGCGATCCGAGGGGAACACAGCACTAACTAGCGGAATATCATAAAAGGGGGACAGTGGGATTCAATGACACGCAAGTGAGACTCGACACACGAATTTATTGGAGGCTTAGGGCGCAAGTCGTTTGCACCACAACCTTGATCTCGACGTCTTGTCGCATTCACGGCGCACAGCGTAGAGCACACAACGTTGCGCGTACATCCGCACCCACGCACCCACGCCTCTACGCCTCTACGTATACGAGTTGCTTGCTGCTGAACGACTCGACAACATTGCCGCCTGTTTATCCTACTCGCTCGCTTGCCTGCAGCGGGTTAGCGGCCGCTGAAGCACGGCTTGAACCCCCTTTCTCCCGACTAGCCTCCCGCCTCATGCGGTTGACCGACGCGCAGCCTCCGTGCGACCAACCGCCCCAATGCCCTGGCGACCCTTGCCTCGTATCGCCTTCGCTGTCGCAACATACCCTTTCCAGACCAAGGTCGAGAACGAGCTCCCCCTTGAGATCGGCGATGACCTCTACATCATTGAAGAGACCCCTGACGGCGAGTGGCTACGAGGCTACTTGCTGCCGCCGCCTTCACTTCTTGCCGGCCTGACGTCTACCAAGGGCCAAACCCTCGAGACCCGCGTCTTCTCGGGCATATTTCCTCGTAGCTGTGTAGAGATACGCGAAAATTTGCCAGACGGCGACGGTGGTGGTGAAAACCAAGATAGTGAAACATCGTTTCAGGGAAGCGATCAGAATGCATCCCAGCGCTGCAGCGACTCAGGGAAAAGTGGAATCGTTTCGAACAGTGGAAAGCGAGACCAAGAGGCGGATACTAGAAGAATAGAATCTCATCAGGAGCGATCAGGATCGAGCCCTGAATTTTCTCAATATGCTCGAAGATCTAGGATTATCGGCACAGGTTCGCCTTCGGGGAAGCCACCAGCCCCAGTCCCTGTGCTGAGCATGGGCGACGAGACGCCGACATCTATCAATGAACCTCTGATTGACGAGATAGCTTCTTGCTTACGAGAATGGCACTCCACCAATTTCCACGAGTTACTCCTAACCCGGCAATACACAAAACTTGAAAATGTGTCACAATTGATCCAGACCATTGATCTGGCGCGGCGCCAGTTACTCCACAGCCTCCTTACAGATCGCGAAGCGGCTGCTCTACGAGAGAAAACTGTCTGGGATTTGGTTCGCGGAAACAAACTATGCGGCGGAGAAGTCATCGTACGAGATCCCGCGCAACGCGGAAGGGTCCTGGTTGGCAAGGACTCTGTTATAGATATCACTAAACTGCAATCTGTTATGAGTCTCCTTGAAGACCCACCGCTCCCTCATGTTGAGTCTACGTCTCTGCATCATTTGATGGTGGACATCAAGAGCTTTGCTGGATCTTCGAATGAGCCTGCCACCCTGGATCTTTACCTCATTGCCAAATCTGTCGGGGGCTCGTTAACTACACTCACGGAGACATTCGCTGTTGAGGTGCCTCCCGGTGGTATCATGGGCTACATGGCTAGGGACACACCAATGCGCACTTTGTTCACGGACCTGACTTCAGCTGATATTGGAGACGGGCCATCTGCGGATTCGGAACTGTTTCTTGTTGTCAAGGTCCGTGCACCGCAGCAGGTCACTACAGGAAAGCCCTCCTCGAGATCTGGATCTTTTGGACAGTCGAATACATCGTTCCCAAAGGATAAGCCGCCCTCTTCTGCCGGTCCAAAGGCTTCTAGGAGAAGTTTAATGTGGGGATCAACAAGGTCAGCCTTTTCTCGGGGAGGAACAAAACTCGATGCTCTGTCTGAACACCCTGATGAACGACCTCCCACTGGTGGGAATCTTCCGACACGAGATGGCGTGGCACCTCCCAGCACTGCAGATTCTTTCTCAGTAGAGGCCTCAGCGGATGGCTCGCAGCAAATACAGATTGCTGCCAGTCGGTTGGTTGGTGTTGGCGTGCTTAATCTTAAATCTTTGGTGAAAGGGGGGGAGGAGTCAGAACACGTAATAACAATCTGGTCACCGAGCCCAATGATAGGCTCTGAAATGCTCGACACAAACAAGGGTTGGGATAATCTAGTCCATGACATGTTAGACAGCGAGTCTGGCCACTACGAAAAGTCAAAGAGGGCGGAAAGGCTACTAGTTCACTTGAAACCGTTTAACCATCCTGACGCGGATGTACTTATCCGATCAACTCCTACACTCCTATCTGCTATCAACAAAACTAGCAAAATGGGGTTCTCCGGAGCACCAACAAAACCGCGATCCGATATTTATATCACTATCAACGAGGCTCTTTTGGCTCGACAGAATCTCATTTCACGGTATGGGGGAAGCGCCACCCCCCTCTCCAGCAACATGCTCGGGAACAATCTAGTCGTCTCAGTAAATGTGCGTCGACAGTCCGGAGAACGAATTGAATCTTGTATATTTCCGTCCTCAAATTCACATCCTTTTACGACCTGGACATCCTTCGCTGTTCAACGTGGCGAACGGTGGAGCCAGACTTTGCGACTGTCCCTCTCGCCCCCTGATGTTACAACTTCTCATATCGTCCTCACGGTATCAGAGCTACCGAATACTCCCTTTGCTATGGCGTATTTGCCTCTTTGGGATCATCAGGCATTCATGAGTGACGGCTTACATTCATTATTGCTGTACAGAATTGACGAGTATACGCAAAATGCGCGACCAGACTCCACAGGCAAGGGGGGTTACTTATCTCTTCCCTGGAGTGCACGTATCGACTCATCTGAAGTGACTGGGCCGCTTGCGGTTCTCCGTGTTGAATCGTATCTTTGTAGCACAAAATTTTCGCAGGATCGCACAGTACTTGGTCTTCTAAAATGGAGGGACGGCCCGAAAAGCGAGGTCTCTACTCTATTGCGTCAACTCATGTTCGTGCCAGAAATCGAAGTTGTTAAGCATTTAAGCGATGTACTCGACTCTCTCTTCGGCATCCTAGTTGAATACCAGGGAAATGATGAGTTCGAGGATTTGGTGTTCACTGCGCTGGTCAGAGTGCTTGGTATAGTTCACGATCGGCGGTTCAATGTGAGCCCTTTGGTCGATCAGTATGCTGAAAGTAGATTCAACTACCCTTTTGCGACACCATGTCTAGTGAGGTCATTCACAAGGTTGCTCACAAAGCCCACGGAGTCTGAGACAGCCCGGAAACTTCGTGCGACGTTGAAAGTTGTTCGACACATTCTCAAGTTCATCACTCATGCAAGAGGACAACAAAAGGTCAAGGAGGCAGGGATTGGAATTACTGGGTCAACTCCTGGCTTTACAAGGCATCTGCAGAGCATTTTTAAAGCCCTGGACTCCATGATGCGCAGCACTGCACCTGTGCTTGTTGGCAGCCAGACTCTAGCCGTACAGCATTTTCACACTTGGTTGCCTGAGCTCACAGGTTTACTGACTACTGAGGAAATCCTCCACATAGCCATAGATTTTATGGACTCATGTGCATTGGTGAAAGGAAAACTGGTGCTTTATAAGCTCATACTTATTATTAACTATTCAAAGCTGGATATTTTTGCTCGGCCGGAGCAGCGATCAGCGCTCAGTGCTAACACAGTCAGATGGATTGCGCCTCATTGGGGCCGTACTACTGAGGTCACAGAGCAGTGGAGAGATCAAGTCCGACTATGCTGCTCAGTACTGGCCAGCCAAATCCACTACCTAAACTCAGAGATTCCTGATTATATACCGAAGATAGTCGACTCATTTCTGGCCATACAATCTACCGAGCGGAAAGCAAAGAACCGATTTTCACTTCTCTTTCCAACTTCATACCCATTTCCCAATAAACTGATACCAGGCGAACCAGTTCACTTCGATGAGTCCTTGATCGAACTTTCTGCCTTGCTGTCTGCATCGTCGAACTCGCCTAACGGGATGCAGCTCGAGCTGTCTGTGGACGATATCACAACTGTCCTCAAAAACACTCTTCAAGTTCACTTGAGCATTCTACAGGGCGAAGCTTTCCCTTTAAATTGGCTCAGCGTCTACACCTATCATCACAAATCCACCATGAGAACCTTGCAGTATATTGCTGTCATTCTCTTAGATTCCGCGTTGCCCGATCCTGATGACGCAGAAGACTTCGACACAGACCTTTGGCGCCTATTCTTCACGACACTACTTAAGCTCGTGGGAAGTGGATGCTTGGCACTCGAGACATTTCCGGAGCAGAAGCGGAGGGCTGTTTGGAAGATTGCCGGTGACGTACGCAAGGATGGGGCTGAACTGCTCAAGCAGACATGGGAAGCCGTTGGCTGGGATACGAGTGCTGACGAGCGCACGCGCTACGGACTCTCAAAGATGGGCGGCTACCAAGTCCAATATGTACCGACTCTTGTGGGTCCGATTGTCGAACTCTGTCTAAGCATCCACGGGGGTCTTCGTAAAGTGGCGGTTGAGGTCTTACAGACCATGATCGTCAGTGAATGGACCCTGAGTGAAGACTTATCTGTCATCCAAACTGAGATGATCGATTGCTTAGACCTATTTTTCAACGACCAGGCAATGACGGAGAGCATCATGCAAAAGCTCTTCATTCATGAGCTCCTTGAGCGTTTCGAGCCCCTGTCTCATATCGAGGACGATCCGCTCTATTCTGCTCTCACAGACTTGATTGGAACCCTTGATGTTTTCTTGGATTTGTTGGTAGCTGTCCACAGTGGAGATGGGAGTGGAGAAGCCTCTAACTTAATGAACCGCCTTGACTTAATGGGATTTCTTCGAGACATGCACAAAGAAGACATATTCATTAGATATGTGCATCAGCTTGCCGCGTTACAACGCGGCCTAGGGAACCATACGGAAGCTGGCTTGGCGCTGCGGCTTCATGCAGACCTGTATAAGTGGGATCCTATCTCCATAACGCCAGCGCTCTCTGAGCCTGTGTTTCCAGAGCAGTCGCATTTTGAACGGAAAGAGCGCATTTTCTTCGACATGATCAAGCATTTTGAGGATGGTGAAGCTTGGAGTAGTGCTCTCGCCGCCTATAGCGAACTTCGTACACAGTATGAGGGAAACGTCTACGACTTCGCAAAGTTGGCAAGAACAGAGCGAGCCATTGCGACTATCTATGAAACGCTAGCAAAGGGTGACAAGCCCATGCCGAAGTATTTCAAGGTTGTATTCAAAGGCCTCGGCTTCCCCATCAACTTGCGAGACAAAGCATACATATACCAGGGGTCGCATGGGGAACGCACAACTGCGTTCACAGATCGGATGCAGGAACAATACCAAGCTGCGCAAATTCTCACTAATGGAGACGTAGATAGCGAGGTTGAAGGTCAATATTTGATCGTTTCGGCAGTTTCTCCCCATCGCGATCTTCAACATCAAGTCTTTCAACGCGCTCGTGTTGCAAACCCAATCCGTGACTTTCTGCTCTCAAGCAACACCCAAAATTTCTCGGTATCCTCCAAACGCAATACAAGCGGTCCAGTCACGGAACATTACGCCGAGAAAATTGTCTACACCACCAGCGAGGCATTTCCCTTAATCTTGCGACGTAGTGAAATCATGAAAGCTGATCATATCAAGTTGAATGCTAAAGAGACCGGCTTGGAACGAATTGTGCGAAAAACCCAAGAGATGACAGCAGTCGAACGGCAGCTTGCAGATAATGAAGACAATAACGATCTTGCCCAATTGATGATTGGAGCAATCAGTATTTCCGTTCTTCCCGACTCGGAAACCAGCGTAGCCTGTTACCGAAAGTTACTACCTGTTGTCGACCTGGAAGATATAGACGAAGTGGAACCCGAGTTGAGCAAGCAAGAAAACGCTATCAAGATTGCCCTAGTTGACCACGCAATCATGATCAAACGTTCCCTTACTAGTTTTTCGGCAAGCTCAAACCAGATCCTGGCGAAAGGCTACCAGGATCTGTATCCACGTAAGTAACGATAGCAATGTGCTTGGATATATATCCTCTCTAACTTGTGTCGCAGATTTCTTATCAACTTTTGCACCAGAAATCGCCATCTTTGCACCAACAGCGCCACAGAGAGATAATGGCCCTGGACCTTCGCCGGCTTGGCAACGGTCGTCACCCACAAGAGAGAGCGGACAGACGAGAGGAAACATACGTACCTCCCTGACGAATGGTACTGCCATTGTGGAAGAAGCATCCACCGTACAGCCGATATCTCTGCGGCAGCGTGGCGCTCGACTCAGTTTCCTTGGCGGCAAGCCAAAAGGTTCCCCGAGGTCAAATGGGGAGGGCTCGGTCTTCACCCAAATCACTGGAGGCAGTAGTGAATCCAATAGCCAATACAGCAAGAGCAAAGATAACTTGAGCCGACTGTTGCGTTCTCAGTCATTTGACACCACTAATTCAGGCTCAAACCACCATCCTAGGAATGGCAGTCTTGATGTCACAGGATCGGATTCCATTCAGTACCGTTCACAAAAAAGCAGAGAGTTGGTTGATATTGTCGAGGGGGACTTCGGTCGATCTACTGAAGGCGGTGTTATGAGAATCGGATCTGTTAGAAAGCGATTGAGCTTACTGAAACTAGGGAAAAAACCAAGCAGATCTAACGGAATCGTGGGAGGCGTACGTGAAGAACCATAATCATATCAAGGTGGATATGAAGGACTCAATCGCAGTAGATCCTGGACAGCTGCATGTCACGGCCGGCCTCTAGGATACCAAGAAGTTTTGACTTGAGCCCCCACAGTTCGGCGCCCTGGATAGTTCCTCAAGGAGGGAAGATACAAAGGAGTTACATGGGCCCATACGGCACCGGCGGAGGCAGCGGGATGCTATTGTTTTTCAGATCATTTGGTTCGAGAAGGGTGCCTGGTCTGCCATACTGCTGACGGGGTGAGTCTTTTGTCTGAATTTACATCAGGACATACCCAAGTGGTTCAGCCACGGAGTTCTTGTGTAACTATCATGCATCGATCTGCATGTTCATGAATTGTGCGAAGCACATATCGTACATATGTCTACATAATGTATAAATTTTCGAGTAAGAACAAAAAGCTGCCTGACATGACTGTGGAAGCGACGGTCGCGCCTATCGGAGTTAAGTTTAGGCTGACTAAAATATTATACCTACCCGGTTCTACAGCAATATCGTCAAAAGCAAAACCGGGTGTACGGATTGCGGCTTGGAATTATACCGTGTGCGACAACGCCGTGACTACTGATCTACCTATTTGTATTAACAGGGGTGTGCTGATAATCCGACCACAAGTACCGTAAATTAGCTAGTTGGCACAGGAGGTATGTTGATGCATGCAACAACCACGTTGCACTGCGTCCTGCTGTATTCTTCGGTATGTCCGTGCCTATGCCCAAATACCAAAGAAAACTACAAATCATTTAGTAACAGAGCGGGCTACCTGAATATCGAAGCTTTATCAGAAAACACAAATTGCCGAAAGGCAACACGTATTCATCGATCTGAGTACGCGCAATGCCTACCACCCTATCCGCATTCTTTCATACGAAAGCCCCCCCCCCAAAAAGTCGAGTCTGCCTCGCTGTATTGAGTGTGAAGATGGCATGATTCGGGTGTTTTGCTAATGAAATCAAACGGGTCTTCCTGTCCGAGTTTTTAATACACTAAGTTTGCTGCTTGCATGAGATGCACATTGACACGTTTCCTACACAGGTTGGGATCGGCTCTGGTCTTTATCTATCGGATGCAAGCAAACACGGAACCACGGAGCAGAACACGAAGGGTTGAAAGCTTGGAATCGGCTTGACTCTGGGCATCAGGGCGGGGAACGAGAATTAGAGCGAATATATTTACTACATCGACATTTTTTAGAATCAAAAGATGAAAACTGAAAAAAAAAAAAAAATTAACCATCTTGATTCTATACTAATAACTCGGCTAGATGGGGTGGATTTGCTAGTTTCCACTAGACTGTGAGTTACGATAAACCGATAACCTAAGCTAGGGGTAACCACCTTAGCCGTTGTCGATCTGCTCGCTCATTGATGGGAAATAGGGGAGGCTTGAGGAAGATCCTTAATCTGCTGTTTGTTGCCCGTTGATGGCTCAAATCTCTGTCAGCTCACTACTACCCTTGACGATAAAGTCCTAGACAGCAAACTTCGATATCGTGTTGGTACCCGCGTCCCGGTTGAAGACAAGACACGAACTTATTTTCCGACCAATAGTATAAGAGAAATTGGTGTTGGACTAACTAGATAGGTGCCTCGTGTGTCATTAGCAATTCAAGCCAGTCCAAGCTAGGGCTTATTATAGTGTTTTTATCACGCTGCTTACCCAGATTGTAGAATGAGCTGAGCTCATTATTTCGATAGGCGTATTTTTAGGCTTATCAATGCAGTCCGTCCCGTTGCCGAATCCTCTATCCGTCATTACCTCTGGCCTCGACGTGTCTCTAGTGTATCGTGACATAAGTTACCTAGTAGATAGATTCTGTGCTAATACTACTTCTACTGCTGCTGCTGCTACTGCTGCTGCAAGGAGACAGCATATTTAGTTAAAGTCTACTGCAACTCTCCATTCGCTGCGGTTAGGAAGCATGGGCACAATTGGCCAGTAGTCAGCGAATGAGTGTTCCTGAATAGCTGATCTACCGGCTTGGCAGGTTTTGGGGGTTCATAGAAATTGAGGTCCGAGTAGGATCGTCACCGACACTAACAGATTGCCAGTCTTAGTACCTGAGCACTAGCCCAACAGGGGCAGGACATGGGCCATTATAATGGGGTTAAGCTCCCAGCAGCACGCGTCCCCAGTGGGTTTTGTATTGCACCACTGCACCGAAATACGGGGGTCCAATTGAAATCTTTTTGCGCTGTCGGAATCGATTTCTTCTATCTGGTCTTTTTTATCCCCCCTACCTGCGACCTGCGACCTGCGACCTTGCTCTGTTGCATTTCTGAACTACTCGCAGCATGGCATTGTAGATATCATCCGCACCGTCACCAATTATTTACCGCCTCTTTTCTTCTCTTGCGGCTTGTCCCGCTGGCCGTTTTCTTTAGGTACCTGTTTCACGTATAATTGCCACACAGCGGCGCATAACTTTGGATAGTTATTTAGCCCCTTTTTATCATTGATTCATCCATCCCGGCTCCATAGTTTAGGGGTCTACGTTTCTCCAGTCTCCGTGGACGTCGACGGCTCGATTGTCATCACGCTGGCCAAATCGGTGGCTGCTCACTCCGGCGCGCCTACAGGGACACTCATCCCATTGCAACCCGACCAATATGCTTAGAAGAGTCTCATCGACTGTGCGGTAATAGCAACCAAGCCGTGTTTATAATGCGAGCAATTCCGAAGCGGTTGGTGCCCGTTCTCGGCCGCTGGGGCTCAGTGCTCTTCGCGGCCCTCGTGGTTTATTATTTAATTCGAGCCCCCATTTCCCTGGCCTTATCATCATCGCGGTCCAGCAATCCGGGCACGAATAGCCGACAGAATGCCCAAGACGCGCCTGTTGGCCCCGCGGCACAAGATGCCTCCAACCAGAACCCTCAGGCACCCTTGGGCGATGCCTCGAAATACGTGAAACACTACAAACCCGCGGCCGAGCGATATCCTCCCCTCGACGACCATTTCCCTTGGTTGACCAAGTCGGGCAAGGCACCGCCGGTTCCTGAACACCACCTGCCACCGAGCCCACACGTCGACGAGGCCACGCCGCTTCTGGTGGGCTTCACCAGTAATTGGCCACTGCTGCTCCAATGTGTGAGCAGTTACATCGCTGCAGGCTGGCCGCCCTCCGATATATACGTAGTAGAGAACACAGGCACCTTTGGCGCGAATCAGCGCCACGATCTTTCACTACAAAACCCCTTCTTTCTCAATCATACCGCCCTACATCAGCTGGGTGTCAACGTTATCATCACGCCGACGTTGCTGAGCTTCGCGCAACTACAGAACTTCTACCTGCACACGGCTCTCATGAGACAATGGCGTTATTATTTCTGGGCACACCAAGACACAATAGTTTTTAGCGACCAGGACGTCAAGAAGAAGGACCGTGATCATGATTGGGACCACGATCCCTTCGCTACGCTCTATGAGCGCTCTATCGGCTTAATGCGTTACCTAAACGGACCTGACATGCCGCCGTGGGCCACTCACTACTTCGCCTACGATCTCTTTACGCTTGTCAATCGTGACGCATATCTTGACGTGGGCGCCTGGGACACACATATACCTTTCTATGCAGCTGATTGCGATATGTACTTGCGACTTCATTGGGCCGGATACTGGCAACCGCAGAGTGAAGCGGGTCTGGTGTTTGATGTCAACGTCCCTCTCAAAGACATCGGTGCATTATTCCGACTCCCGGGATCGCACGCGGCCTTCGCTGGTGACCCAGTATTCAGGCCATCGGATAAAAACCGACCACATCGTGAGGCCGAGCTTAAACGTGAGCAGGATATGTATAGCTGGGTTGAGAAGGAGGGTGAAGCATTTCAGCATCTGGTTGAGGTCGCTGAACGCATGCAGAATGTCAAGTGGGCGGGCGAGGGTATCAAGCGCAACACCTGGCAAGGCCGCCAGACGGGTGGACTGGGCGAACCTTTCTACCGGGACGCGGATGGATTCAGCTCCGGGATCGAGACGATGACAGATGCTGGACGGCTGGTGTTTGCCGACAAATGGGGACACCGCGGCTGCAATCTTCTGGAGCTTGGTATCCAAGGAGCAGATGCTTGGAGGCTGGAGCGTGACTGGGACATTAAAAAATTCCCTGGTAATGAGGGCGGCGACTGGGGCAAGGACTGGAGTAAGAATCCCTCGAAAAAGCTTGCCAATCTGGGTATTGCATAAGGATTGGTAGCTGTCCTGGCACCCGTTGCCCTTCGCAAGCGACCATGCTATAGATTACGGACACTGATTTTGGCTCTCGTAGTGATGGGTGACGAGTAAAAGGAAGATCGGTTAGAGAAACGAATCCATTTGGTTTTTCATGTGCCAATGGTCATGTCAAGGATATGGAAAGGGAGTGGTATCAACCACCACGAACGATTTGAACGATGAACGAATGATCATCTACTTACCCACGTATATACCGGTGCTACTATGGCCGACGATCGCGGAGGGATCGTTCTGAGAAGAGGTGATGCACAAGGCACGACGGCTTCAAATACCCGCGGCTTTGGTGAGACGAACATAACATTGGCCGTACCAAGAGTCAGCTTTATACCCTGTTATCCAGGATTTACATGATGGGGTTCATATTTTGAGGAGTTGGAGACGTTGTCTGGCGTTTGACGGTGGTCTTCCTACGTGTTGGGTTTGTATAGGGAAGAACAGTTAAGGAACCTATTGGACAGAAAGACGACTTCGCTTGTATATATTGTATAACTAACGGACGCATGCTGCATGGTATACATGTCCCACTATTAGGGAGGTGACTCAATACATATTTTAAGAGCCGCAATGCACTATGTCCCGCTTTTCTATGACATCGGTAGCATCCTCCGTTCACTTATCAACATTATGACTTTTTAATAATTGCTGACATAGATTTCTTGAAGCAGCGCCGTCTTCTGCATGTGATTCACCTGTCTAATCATCCAATAGTCAAGGATTAATCCTAATAAACCTCAACGCTCCCAGGGGAAGCACTCTTGGCATGCTAACAATCAAATGCTTGTACCATCGACAAGCCCGAACTTCAGGTAAGCAAGTAAGCGTTAATTGTCGGCAACCGCAGCCGATTGGTTTACTTGCTATCTTCGTGATACCCTAGATTTGATACAAAGTTTTCTCTCACTCGGAAAATCCAGGATGCCTCGATGCGATATTTATTGTGCCAGCGCAGCTGACCTGAACAAAAATGTGAGCCAATTAAAGATCCGCAGGCATATTGGGTTCTGCCTGGTTATCAATAATGGTAAGTAAGATGGAAAGACTCGCTCTCTCCGCCGTCTCTGCGCAGACCGCCTTCAACATAGCTGAGCGAGGATTGCTACCTCGGGCGCGTCCCCCGTATATTTACCAACAGTATGGCCAAGAGGATAATACGCGCAGATATCAGGCCATTAGATTACACCTACGCCTTCGAAGGGTATTACTCTGAAGGTAGAGCGATCTGCTGGATATCCTATCTCAGAGCCAAGACAATCGCCGCGTCGGGCTCCTTGCTTTTACAAATAGTCAGTACGCAGAGATCGAGAGACCTGGCCCGAGCCGGCTCAAAGGCCGCCTCAACAAATAGGCGTTTGTCGGGATGTAACGTTGGTGGTTTTCGGTTACCAGGTCGCTCGCTGACCATCCCGTGAATTTTTTGGTGCCAAACATTTCGGCCCTTAATGAGGCCCCGAAAGGGACCTTGCGGGCGGGTGTGGCCGTTTTCTCTCTCTCTATTTCTTTCGTCTAGCTGGTCTAATAGGTACCGTACTGATGGAAATGGATAAGGATCCGTTCATGCAGCCCGGCTCAGCTTCTCGGTAGAGTGGGCTTCGCTGAGCGAAAGCGAACCAATCCACTCGCCCGGACCGGTCTGCATTAAGGAGAGCATTGACGTATGTACGTACGTAGTTACGTTGGGCATGACTACTAGATGGCAAAAAAAAACAGCCTCAGTCTCACCGTGCTTACACATAAGGTTGAGGCTGGATCTCGGCACTGACGGTTTCATCGCATGCAGGCCACCGGGCGCTAGGCACGTAGGGTCCTTGTTCGCTACCGGCATATGAAGGCGTTCAACGTCCAAACAGATACAGTTCAGGGTACCAGTATCGTGGTCTGTAATACCCTCTTACGTCAAATTACTTTGCAGAATTTCCTGTATTAGACGTATTACTATTCTTCTCGCAGGCTTCTGTCCAACCAAACCGGCATAATATTTGGGCGGTATAATATTTGGGGAAATCCGCTGGTGCTTCATTCGCCAAGGAGAGTCTACTGTCATTTGTAATAGACTCTGCTCTTTATTGGACTATAATTTTCTTATGTGCCAATATTAGCCTAGGTGGCGTTGCGGCGTAGAGTCGACTTCTTCGAGAAACCTATCACTATCGAGCCTCTATAGATGCGGCTTATCATGAAGCCACATCTATAACTCTATTTTCGCTCACCGACAACCTAATCCTTCCAGAACATAGTATAGCAGATCGTACACTTCGTTTTGTATGCAAGAGGAAATCTATTTCCGAATTAGGGGTTGTGTTTCGCACGTCCCGGGGTTTAGGAGATGTCCAGTGTAACAAGTATGACATAGCCCTTACTCTATGTATAGAGACACACATAGATCAGCAACAAGTACCTAATTAACTAGGCAAGTGAGCAAACCCGCTGGTTAGGAATTCGTAACGTTGTATCATAAAACTTGCGCAAACTATGTCAACGTCAATACGTCAAGTTTCCTTTCTGGTCAGGTAATCAGATCAGCATGTTCCACTCCGACTCTAACCAGAACTTCCAAATAACCAATATATCCCGATAGCCCCATATATCACGCAGACCAGAATTCTTAGTTGAATAGGTTTCAAGGGTGATCCGCTCTCGGCAAGCTATCTTACTGGCACTTCGCGAGGAAGGTTGGATTGCCACGTCTGACTGTTGTGGGATGGGGTCCAGAACCTCATGTGTGAGATGTGTAGCCTACTGCTAGAGATATCAGCTGAATCTATACTCAATAAGCATAGAATGAGTAATATGTACCTATATCAGGAGTTAAGTGATGGCTGGCATCAAAATTGTTCACCTGGTGAGCATATATATAGACCATTGTCGCCTCGGCATCTCTCCTATGTGAAATCACTCATCACACATAATCGGTACCCTTGCAGCTTGGTTAGCATTGATACCACCCACATGACTACTACGAGTCTGAGCCGAGCTTCGAGTCTCTTCCCCTGACTTGGCAACCCCAGTTCCACTCAAGCATACTCTGCTCATCTCTGGCACCTGACGTCTAACATCATATCAATCTCGAGAAGATATAAAGCCCTGAGTTGAGAATGTCCCATAATTCGGACACTGCCCAGGGCGCCATAACGCCGGTGCCCGCCCCTTCAACCCTTCAAGGAACCTCGACTGGGACGGTAACTCCCACAACAAGGGCCGGCTCTATCAAGAGCTCAATCTCGAACGAGAAGGAGAATGCTGTGATTGAAGTAGTTCGTGCTACTCTTCCGGATCAGCTGGGTTCCGAGCTATCCCGGAAGATTCGTCGTAAGTTTCCTAGGCATGAACTTGTAGAATGAACGGAACTAACCAGCATCAGATAAATACGCCTCATCGTACAGGAAAATATTTGGGACTATATTCACCATCAACCTTGCAGTCTTCCTCGCCTTTCTTATCAAAGACCGAGGCAATCCTAACTCGAGAGAGGTGGGCAGTGCTGCTTCCGCCAACCTTCTCGTGTGCATCTTATTCCGGCAAGAGGAGTTCGTGAACTTGGTTTACGAGATTTTCGTACTCGCTCCTCACTCGTGGCCGCTATACATCCGCAAGAGACTTGCCAAGGTTTTCCACTATGGAGGATGCCATAGCGGTGCTGGGACAGCGGCTGTGGTATGGTATCTGCTATATACCATCCTTGCTACCAAGGAGTATATCGAGGATAAACAGACCGATACCTTGATCAACATCATCACGAGCTATGTCGTCATTTTCATGTTCATCGTTATTTTGACGGCTGCCCATCCCGACTTGCGGAGGAAATACCATGACCACTTTGAGGCTTTCCACAGATTCGCCGGTTGGACCGCGTTGCTCGCGTTCTGGACACACAATATCGCCTCAGCCAATGTTACGGCTAGACAATGGAACGCGAGCATTGGCTACGTTCTCATCCACTCTCCCAACTTCTGGTTCATCATCCTCACAACATCATGCACAATTGCTTCCTGGTCCCGTCTCCGTCACCCCACCGTATATCCCGAAAAGATGAGCGATCACGCCACCCGCCTTCACTTCAAGTACAGGCCCATGAACCCCTTCTACGGAGTCAAGATCAGCGACAAGCCTCTGACGGAGTGGCACGCCTTCGCCACCATCCCCGACATAGACCCCGAGTCGGGCAAGATCAACGGCTTCAGCGTCGTGGTCAGCAACGCCGGGGACTGGACTAAGAAGCAGATCATGAAGCCCAACGAGCGCAAGCTGTGGATCCGCGGCGCCCCTCTGCACGGACTGCTCTACACCTCCAGGCTCTTCAGGCGGATAGTGGTCGTGGCCACCGGTTCGGGAATAGGACCGTGTCTCTCGCTCCTGTTCGCGGATGTCACGCCCCGTCGCGTCCTGTGGAGTACCCGGGATCCCGAGAAGACCTACGGACAGAGGGTCGTTGGAGAGGTGCTCCGGGCCGACCCCAAGGCGATCATATGGAATACCAACGAGAAGGGATATCCCGACATCGTGGGCGAGACGTATCAGCTCGTTCACGAGTCGGACGCCGAGGCCGTGTTCATCATCTCCAATCCGAAAGTCACCGAGAAGGTCGTCTTTGGAATGCAGTCGCGCGGAATTCCAGCTTATGGCGCAATCTTTGACTCGTGATTGAAACAAAGCTCAGAGAGTAAAACGAAAGAGCAAAAAACTATATATCTGGAGTGGCGTCGGGTAGGCGGCGGCAATTAAATTGCTGGGGGTCGTCCTGTCTGGCTTTGGGTGTCTGAAAAACCCTTACCAACATTTTGAGTGTCATCGGCGCTAAGATTAAACGTTTCGGCAAGCTATTGCCTCTTTTCAAATCGGCGTTCTTTTGACTTTTGATGCTTACCTTCGCTAGCAAAGGCTTTTATGTATATAAAGAGTGGCAAATATTGCTGTTCTCAGTATCTATATAGACTTAGAGTTAAATTCCGGCCCATCATGTATGGGAAAACAGAGCGGTGCGCTGTTGGAGATTCCCGACAATATCGTTATTCTAGGCTATAATTAAATTACTGTTAGTGTTCAGTACCTACTGCGTGTTACCGAACTTAGTTATCACTTGTATCATTAATCTTCGACTGCACCTTTATACATGTACTTACACTTTCAGGGGCTCTCATTCCCGCCAATCAACTTCCGCCAATTTGGAATCAAGCGTAGAACCGTACCGTGCAGCTGCACGCTTTGATACCGCCATTTTCTGTTTTTCTTTTTCTGTAAACTCCCATTATTTCTATTCAGTGCCTCCTAGGTTCGTCACGCAAATTAATCACTAAACAAACGTTGTTGGTTTGAATTATCCACGCCCCGAAGATGTCTTCAATTCCACCGGAACCCAAGCCGTACTCCGTGCAACTAGCTGAACGCATCCACAATACGACAGGCAAGGAGCATCTCATGCGCATATGCCTCGGTGGCCTTTTCCTGGAATCCTTCTGGCACGGAGTTATAGAGCGAAGGATTTTGAAGACACCAGCCCCGGCCATTGGTAAATCCATGCATCAAGCACTCAAAACATGGTCTCTCATTTATGTCGTGACTACCGCAGGCATTACCTGGGCGGAGTGGAAAGTCAACCAAGCCGAAAGAGCCAGGAAGGGAAATAACCAGCGAGACTTATAAGCCTACAACTTACAAGCGGTGGTGGGGGGTTAAGCGGGCAAAAATAAACGTAATTCCTCTGCGATTTGGGCACCGACATCCCACACAAGCATGCAGGGCCAGCTTCTGCTGTGACCGTTTCGCCGCGTGGTCAGTGGTTGTAGCCGCCTATAATGGCGATCGTGTCCATCTGAGGTACGACTTAAGAGTCTGTCCTGTCCACATGTCATGCAGATGACGACGAAGTTTCTTGACAAAACATGAAAATATCGTGACATTAGCGCGGACGCACTACGAGTGTTATCGCTGGAATTGCTGCAGAACGTGCTTATGGTGCGATCAGCCCTATTAATCACGTCAACCCCAACAGACATTACTGGCTCCACAGGGCTTCATATCGACTAGACTCGCCTATAACGACCACCACAAGCGTTAATATCTAAGCACTTAGCTAAACAGCTAGGTGGGAAACCCTGAGAATATGCCAGACTGGTCGACCTCAGACAAGGTATATAATCTACGAGTCCCTGGGGATTCGCCCTCATGAGCATGGATGATGTAGGTACCTAATCGGAGTGTGGCCTGCCGCGATTCTGTTGGTTGGGTTTGTCGAAGAAGGCGCTACGCTGGACGATGAGCAAGAACAGATGGTTGAAGTAGGTGGCGGCGAGCGTCATGAGTGCAGATTTTGTTTACACGGCATACGGTTTGGTTTATCCCGGGGAAGACATTCCAGCGATTACCCATCACCGTGATTGTACAGGTACAAAACCAAATTAGCTTCCGTTGGATCACATTGTACCACACGCGCTTGGGACTATGTCTGACCTATCCACGTTCTCGCCATTCCCGCGTCTCCCGATTGAGATCAGGCGCCTGATTTGGGCAGAAGCTTTACCAAGAGGTCGGATCCAGCTATTTGCGAAGGGCGTGCCGTGGGAGGACTGGCGTCTTGGCCCACCATTGATCGCGCACGTGTGCCGCGAATCTCGGGAGCTCGCTCAGGACCTCGCAGTCGTCCGTGGTTTTCCCACTGCTCGCGATAAGCACAACGAGACATGGTTCATCGGGCGCAGAGACGTTCTTGAGCTAGCCAGCGGCTATCCGTATCCGTTGTCGAACCCAGAGCCTTTCTTCGCCGCATCTGAAGCTCTCGCCATCAATGCCGGCGATTTCGAAGGTGACATCAGGTCCGTCGTCAGGGATCTGATTGGGGGCACACGGTTCCATTCGGTCAAGGTCGTCTACCTTATAGCCGAACAAATCAGTACCGCTTACTGGCCACGTTTTCGGCCGGACCTGACGGAGCAGGACAAGGGCAAGGGCACCATTCTCGATTTGTGCGACAGCGGTGATCTGAAGAGCATCGAGGCGTATAAAGCCTGGGCGCGGACCCAGGAAATGTCTCCGGTATTCCCAAGACGGGAAGAGGTCGAGATGCACCTACGAGCAGCTCTCGATGAGATTATTGTGGGAGAACTCAATGCATATCGACATTCCACGCCGTCAGAACATGGGGACACCAGTATGATGAATCCGCAGGTTCAAGACACGTCTCTATCACGTCATATTCTCGATCGTGATGATCCTTGGGTACAACAGCAGTGGAAGCGTCTACCAGACTTTCGCCCTGCGCTCCTTGTGTTAGGATGGACCTGAATAAAACGGGCTACAATGGTATCAAAAACTCGGTATATACGCACGCTTGATAGGCAGTTGATGAAGCTGGATTATACGCAGCTCATACGCGGCTTCCACTTCACTTACTACACCAGTGCTTGTAAGACGGATGACTCTAAAAATTATCTAACGCCTTCATGGTCTTCCATAACGGCGTGGATCTATTCGCCAAACTGGTGAATAGGCTACTTAGAGGTATAAGTAGCGCAGACTTAAAAAGCAGCTCTGAAAGTCAGCCGCATCATGCCAGGGTTACAGAAACACTATATCTAGATTTCTCCTATGAGAGAACATTAGTCTAGAGGTCTCATCAGAATGATCAAAACATTACTCGTGTCTTATCTCACTCTGGGAACTATATTTACATAGCAAACGCCGAGGCGTTCATACGGTTGAAATTCTAGCAGACAATGCAGCGCCTCAGCTCACTGTTAGAGCTGTAGAACAGGGGGGAATCACCACATGCCAGGGATACTTAATTACGTCTACAACATTAATTCTAGTTGCAACATATGTACTACAAAAAATCAATCATTCGACTTGTCAACTATTGTTTTTTTCCCTCAATTTTGTAGTTGTACTATAGTTGTAAACCTCCCACACTTCGAATATTGTACGCTGTAGGATAAGTGGTTAGGGGGTGGCTAGCCTGGATCCTCTGGGGGGGGTCTTTGAGTTCCGAGGTTCCCTCGGTAAGACACATCCACCGCGCGTCATCTTGTGTACGTACACCCTTCTCTCAACGAACAGTCACGGGAGCTCGTCGTCTTCGATTCCGTCTCCCTTGTAGACTAGCGAAGAGAACATATCAATGCAGGAAAGCTAGGCTAGTCTATTGGGTCTCATTTGGCGGATCTAGTTGCGCAATGGCATCCCCCAAGCAGCGTTTCTCGGGCTATCCTCGGGCACGTGAAGGTCCGCGGACAACTTCATCTCATAGCGAAGAATCAAACCCTGTGTTAAGGGGATGGCCGTTAGTGTTAGCGGCGAATGCGTAAGTCCTTGTGCTACCGGAAGCCCTGTCATGAGACTGCTGCTTACTGCTTCTTGTCTGCAGTGCTACTCGGCTGCCCTTCGTAGCCAAGGCCGCATGGACAAATGCCAAGTTCGGCGGTATCAAATTTATTCCAGGCTTGGAGCAGTATGATTATTGCCTGCACGTAAGACTTCGGAACTATCAACTTTGATCTCAGCAGTTAACCATATGTCCAGCCTGTGGTAGTCCCATTGGCGGCGGACAGCAGTCAAGTATCTAAACTAGAAGTTACACCGGAGCTTTTCCCACGACAGTCAGAGAATCTTGCTGGTCGCTTCTACTCGGCTACCGACTACCATGAGCTTTACAAGTCTAAGAAGCTGACGCCTCTACAAGTGGCTAAGGCTTTGATACCTCTAATCTCACGCGAACAGGATGGGAAGTATGCGTCAGCATGGTCAGAGACCCGAGTGGAATCCGTCCTAGCAGCAGCGAAAGCGTCCACGGACCGGTACCATCAAGGGAAGCCTCTCGGGCTTCTCGATGGCGTACCCATCGGTGTGAAGGAGGACACAGATGTTGAGGGCTATACCTGCTTTTACGGACAGCGGCCCGAACCCTCGGATCCCGCCTTCGTGCCGGCAACGAAATCGCTGTGGCCTGTAGCCCAGATGGAGGCTGCCGGCGGAATCGTCGTGGGCACGCTTGCAATGCATGAATTAGGGAGCGATGTGACTGGTTGTAATCCGCGCCGCGGATCGCCCAAAAATTGGAACAACACTTCGTATTACACAGGAGGCTCTTCTTCGGGTGCAGGGTCCGCCCTATCTGCTGGATTGATACCCATTGCTATTGGCACAGACGCCGGTGGAAGTATTAGGATCCCATCCAGCTTCTGTGGCGTATATGGGTTGAAACCTACTCTACACCGCGTCCACGCAATGAGATCTTCGATCTGTGTCATTGGCCCCCTTGCCGCTACCGCCGCCGATCTTACAATAGCATATAGGTCGATGACAGCCCCAAATCCTGACGATGCTATTCAGAGTTCCTTTGCGCCATCCATTCCGCCGTCTCCAACAGCCAAGAAGACACTAGGCATATGTCAGGAATGGATTGATCAAGCGTCGCCCGTGGTCCGTGAGAGCACAAAGCAGGCCATCGCTTACTTTGCCGAGAAGCTCAATTATGACGTAGTTGATATTCATATTCCCTATCTTCGTGAGGGCCAACTGGCGCATAGTGCCTGGGCTCTCAGTGAGGCCCTAGATCACATCAGATCACGCCTAAAGGAGCGAGCATTTTCCACAATCAACCACTGCAATCGACTACTTCTGTCAGTGGGCGATTGTACGACAGCTGCTGATATGATCAAATACTCGCAAATGAGGGCTCTACTGATGGAACACATCGCTTTCCTGTTCAAGGAGTATCCCGGTCTGCTCATTGTTACGCCGACGGCACCCGAGGCCGGTTGGAAGGTTAGACCCGGCGATGAGGCCTACGGATTCAACGATGGCAATCTAACAATCCGCATGATGACGTATATTTGGCTAGCAAATTGCACCGGTTGTCCAGCAGTGAGTGCACCGGTAGGTTACGCTGAGCCGGAGCAAGGAGAGGGCAAACTCCCTATTGGCCTTATGGCCATGGGTGAGTGGGGGGCTGAGGAACAACTCCTGGCTTGGGCGGCGGAAGCTGAGGGCTATTTGAATGGTTCCCTCGAAGGAGGTAGAGTGAGGCCCAAGGAGTGGGCGGACGTTGTCCGGCTGGCTGGTGATGTGGATGACGAGTCTACATGAAGGGAGATTGCAACTTGCGAGCCCTTTTTGAGCCTCTCGCACTCAAGATGTTAAGAATCATTTTAGATACATATGTATTGCAAGATAATTACGCAGTAGACAGAAACTTAGATGCGCAGATAGAATTTAAGATGGCTATTCACCTTCTCCAGTTTAGGCTAGCTTGTCCGGATTGTTGAGTATAATGTCTCCACGACTATAACCCCTGCGAGCAAAGGTACCGGCAGTGGCCGTGACACCTTATTCCAAACGGCATCGCATCACAATGTATATTTATGCGTCATCTGGAACCGTTCGCATCTGCGGTTCATCACAGTAGGAAACCCGCTACAGTAGGAAGGTGTTTGTTAACTTGCCTTGGCCCCGAACCGCAGAATACTCAGACCTCGCTTAGCTATGGATTGATAACGAGGGCTTGGCACGCCTGCGTGGAGTGACAAATACCCAATCACGCCAAGAACCGTTGATATTGAGAATATGGCATGCTGGATCGGAGCTTGAAGTTTTGTGCATAAACGTAGCATCATTTTCTCGGACTCATCGCCAACCATCGCTGGTACGCTGATTACCAAATTAATGACTATTCCTACTCCAATGTTTCATAAGGCACCCCGCGGGTAACCTGGCTCCCGATACCTGTCTCGAATAAGAAGCCGAAGACAAGTCATCGCCAGTCGTTTGCCGGTTGGGAGGGTATTATTGCATGGACTAGCTTTAGATCGTCATTCAGTTGAGTTACGCGCCCAGGTTGATAAGCCATGTTAGCCCCAGAGTATAGTAAGCATCTTGAATACGCTTTTTGTTATCCGGTCAAGGTATGCTGTAGGTACGAAGGTTGCGGCAAAAATCAACGGATACGCTAGTGATTAGTCTATAGTGCAAATTAAACTTCTGTATACGGCTGAAGCAACTATAATCTGTTAGTAGAACCAGAGGCTCTAGTAGCCACAGGCCACTTAAAACAACCATAACATAACTAAAAAACTAAAAACTAACAAACACTAATATATTAAATGTATGTATACATAGCAAAAGCTAATGGTAAGCCAGTAAGGCTGCTTAGGCAGCCCTTATAGCCCCCTAAATCTACCCTCTCAAATCTAGCATAGCCAGCTGCCACCGGTCTGTTACAGCTTGGGGCACCTGCACAAATGGCTAGTATAAGTGGATAACAGCTGCTCGTCAGTCTTAACGCACCGTTAGGCAATTCTGGTGGCAGATAGGTTGGCACTGTAGACTAGTTACTAGCGTATCCGTTGATTTTTGCCGCAACCTTCGTACAAGGTTGAATTCCCGGCCGATCGGCGACGTCAAGGCGGAGCTCGAGTATGTCCACCTCCAGTGCCGTTACATTCTCTAATATCCAGTAGTACTCGCCCATAGATTGTCTGGAAGGGATACGGTCTTTATATCCCCTTTTGGATGGCCTATAATATAGTTGATGATTATAGCTAGCTCTCACTACTCCCTTCGTCTTCCTCGCCAAGTCAGAAGCTCTGGCTCTTCGTATAGGGTTGGCTAATTGTAAAAGAAGCTGTTGCTCGGCTATAAGAAACCCAATGCGGCGACGACCTTAACCCCCACGGAATCTGCATGGAAGATCTGAGCTGCATCGTGCAGCCGCTCAAGGTAGTAATGCGAACGCACATAGGGCTTTGGCCTCTGTCGATCCCTTATTCACGGCCCTGCTCTATTCTCTCCTGATAAAGTCCCACGACTGGAACAAGTCTTATTTTTCTTGATATGTTGGTCCAAATCAACAGCCCAATGTGACCACTTTGCCTCATGCCTTCAATTCGTCTTTCCCACTCGTTATGGTGGTTCAACTACCACATGATGCATTGGCAGCTGCTGTTGGAGTCCAAATCTACTCTTATGTCTCTCTTATATGTAGTTCTTTGATGGTTTTTCTGGTCTGCAAACATCGTGAAAGAGATAGTTGTAAGCCATCCCGCCGACGGTGTCAGTTAACTTACGCGCTAATAATGTGATGAAGACGTTGCCCTCTTCTCATATGCAACACTTGTCAGTACTTCTGGCAGTATTGCGCAACAATTACATACAATTGTTGTATGGGAAGATGTTAAAACGGAGCAGTTCTACTATGTACATGACAACCTAGGAAGCCCCGAGCTTGCCATCGCAGGGCCCTCCTATGGTCTCGACCTAGTGCTCTTCTACATACGTGCGTGGCTTCGTCTTTTTAGAGGGAAGCGCGATTGGAATAGCCGACTGATCACAGTTTCAATAGAGTACTATTGTTACAATGTGGAAGGTTTCTTGACACTCTTCTGGTATGTTCAGAGCCAGCTTATTGGGTGAATTATAAGACTAAGAAAATCAATAGGGCATTTGCGCTCGCTTTTGCCATTTTTAAGCCGTCGGAATCAATCCAGCACCATTGTATCAGGAGAAGACGCGGAATAATCTCGAAAGTGGTGGCCTTCGTCCTACCTGCCGTGTTCATAAGCTTTTTGCAAATTCCAGCCGTTAGAAATTCGACCCCTGCGTTCATAACACTCGCGGACATTAGCTGTGAGTGATTTGAACACGTCGTTTACTTACTATCGTTGCTCTGACTCGACAAAGTGGCCGCTAGTCTATCCCTGGGAAGTATCCTCGTCATAGTTATACTGGCCAAGTATATTCAGACGCGGAGAAAGATACACCGCTGGACGGTCCGCTTCCCTCTTCCGAGAGACCCGAACGATAACGGCGAAGAAGAGCAAGAGAGCCTCTACGACGGTTGGCTGATTGTGCGATTCGCCATCGCTTTACTCTTCATTGAGGCTTTCCAGATATTAACAATTCTATCCGAGGTAGCGCAGACTAATAACAACAAAAAAGAAGCCCTGCCAGCAGAGCCTGATATTTCAGCCGCTCATGCAAAGGTTGATTTTGTGGAGTTCATACCCGGAGTCTCGGCGGGGCTCTTGGTGAGTTATACCAACGTGCTCGTTGATAAAATATTCAGGAGAACGGCCTGGTCTCAAGGTTATGGCTCATAGGACACGGGCCTTTGCTAATTCTGGTCTTGCAGGTGTTTTTGGTGTTTGGGACAACACGAACTTGCCAACGAACCATATTCAGTTTACTCATTCCGCGCAGATTCCGCGCAGAGACAACTTTGGTGGACAATCGCACCTCAACCCCACGATTTGACCACCAGTCGAGCACTTTCTTGACATCGCCATCCCTCGAATCTAGCTCTAGACCAACTCCGGAACTAATTCCCTCTCAACTGGGCGAGCAGACACCTCGCTCGAGGTCGTCATACTCGGAACTTGAGCGCACAAGATCTCAATCCTTTGAGTCGCGGGCAACGGATGAAATCGAAAACCAGGAAGTTGATAATACTAGTACCTGTTCTCGCTATAGCTCTGATGCTAACAATAATGATTGCCGAGGAAAAGTCCAAGAAGAGCAGTCTTCTACATCTACTCGAGTTGGAGGTTAGGCAACACGACGGAAGTCAATAGGAAAGGATCTTGAACCTTGAATTGGGACAGGATTATGGGAATCAAGGAGTTATGTTATGAAATGGAAGAAGAGAAACAGCAGAAACTTGAAGGACTGGAATGGCGATCAATTGTATAAATATAAGGGATTATATAGGAGTGATACGGGTAGTAGTGCGGTAATTCGCCGGCGGGCACCCAATAGTCATCATGTCAGACTGATGAACACAGTTACTTGCCTTGATATAATCCTGATTAACACTGTCGAGTGCGAGAATTCAAAGAGGAATTACGACCGTCGACCTCTCCTCTCACTATTTAGGAGTAATGTGGTAGTACCTCGATTTATTCTTGTAGATATTGTGGTTGTTTATAGCAATCATAAATGATTTCGAGGTCTTGTTTCTATGATGACCGAAAGCCAGAATATATAATTCATCGTATTTAAAACGTATCTATAAAGAATGAAGGCATGCAAAGACCATTTCATGGCGGCAAGTTATAAACGTGATCACAATTAATCGGTAATAGATAACGATACGAGAATTACTATTTATTAGTATAAAAAAGAATAGTTGAACTGTCTGGCTTGCATTTGAACATCGGTGTGCTGCACGGAATAACATTATACCCGAAAAGCTTGGCCAAAGGATCAATGCAGCTTGGTTTGCAGCACACACTCTCTCGTAAGATTTGTTCCCGAATTGAGCATTATTATCCATTTCTAAATCGGGTCTACGGACCGTATTCCCTTTCTCCGGACAAGATAGCGGAATTTCCAAGCATAACACCATTGAACTTCAGTTAGTCTATCCATTCGGTCTCGCTTGGAAATAAGTTGTAAACGAGGTATGCATGCCAATGTTCACCTGTATTTGTGTTTGAAACTTGAAGCTTAGCCAACTTCTACGTTTTTCTTAAATATCTTCAACTATCGCGGCAAGAAATACGTGTACTTCAAAGCATGTTTCCGGACAGTTACCAAGCCTGTGAATGTTTGAACACGCTGAGCTCGCAGTTTCTACATAGTATTAGATGGCCACCCCCACTCCCTCAAACATCCATGTTCGGTTGTTGAAGCCCCAGTAAAAAGATTTCTAGATTTCTTGGCTTTTTCGACTAAATCTGGGGAAGTGGTGGAGGTATGTACCGATTTCTGGAGATTTGGAGACAAGTGGTTAAGGGCATCTCAAAAACTAGAACTTTCAGGCAGGCTAAGGATCTCAAAATTGAAAATAGCTGTCATTCTCTAGGTGCTGTATCATTCTGTCACAATTATTCTCGGTTCAAAGGGTGAAAGTGTAAGATATTTCCTCCGGAGAGGCTAGCCAGCTTGGGTGCTTGGTGGTTCTTTGGACAATGACGGCATTCACGATCTATCTTCTAATTGGATACCCGACCATAGCTGATGTATACTATCCTGGGTTTTTAGACGGTGAGCTGCCAAGAATGCATGCTGTTGAGGCTTGTAGGTATCGGATACTGTATGTGCAACAGCCGACGAGGCCCGGACATTGGTGGATAAACTTGGAGTTGTGCAGCACGAGGTCTAGAATATGGGTTCCCCATTTCCCCAACCTCGTCGAGAACGGCCCCATACCACGGACCCGGTTCGGCCAGTGGCGTGTTATAGCCAGGGTACTACGGGTGAGTTATAATTCGACGTCTCCCCAATAGCTCGTGATGCGGCTGTAAACCGAAGACAGCACAAGAAAATAATTGAGCTGGCTGCCGCGGCCGACGCAAATCTGATCATGGCGTCAAACGTTCAGACCACTTTTGCCCAAAAGGTGGCCGACAGAGATCTTGAGGAGAAGCTAGGACATAGCGCCCTCATCGAGGCGAAACAGGCTACTGAAGATGAACATGCGCAGACCCCTCTCCAGGCTATGCGAGAAAATCGCAGGGCTGTTATGTGGTCCATTCTAATTTCAATGACGATCATCATGGAAGGGTAGGTCTTAACCTCTGAACTAATAGATACGAGTCTGGTTTCTAAATACTTACCGTCCAAAGCTATGATACTATTCTTATCGGCAACTTCTTTGCGTTTCCTGAATTCCAAAGGAAGTTTGGAACTTACTATGGCCCTGAGAAGGGCTATGAAGTCTCTGGACCTTGGCAAACTGGACTCAATCAAGCCAGTACGGCCGGCGCCATCGTTGGTACGTTGCAAGATTCTTGACGCCGTACTTGACCAAGCCGCAAGTCTAATATTCAAGTTAAACAGGCGGCCTGCTGAATGGTTACATTGCTTCCAGATTTGGTTATAGATGGGTTATGATTGGATCATTGGGAGTTCTCAACTTCTTCATCTTGATCGTTTTTCTAGCCGATAATGCCGGGACATTGCTAGGTGGTCAAATCCTCTGTGGTCTTTGCTGGGGCGTCTTTGCTACCTTAGCGCCATCATATGCATCAGAGGTCTGCCCTACGAATCTGCGCGGATACATGACTACCTACGTCAACTTATGCTGGGCGGTTGGCCAGCTCTTAGCCTCAGGGGTTTTAACAGCCTGCCTTAGCATCGACAATGAATGGGGCTTTCGCATTCCATTTGCTGTTCAATGG
The DNA here is from genome assembly GCA_007182795.1 of Xylaria flabelliformis. Classification (NCBI taxonomy): domain Eukaryota; kingdom Fungi; phylum Ascomycota; class Sordariomycetes; order Xylariales; family Xylariaceae; genus Xylaria; species Xylaria flabelliformis. The sequence goes on along the minus strand of VFLP01000090.1, from coordinate 68,055 downwards.
GTACTGATCCGCCAAGTTGACCCGTTTATATCATTAATACTAACGTGCACGACAGGCCTGGCCGATACCGTTGATGGTGGTTTGCTACTTGGCCCCTGAGAGCCCGTGGTGGCTTGTTCGTGCTGAACGACTGGAAGAAGCTAAGCGTTCGATTAAAAGGTTGAGCGGTGGAAAGACCGATGAACAAATTAGCAACCAAGTTGCCATGATGGTGCATACAAATCGAGTGGAAGCCGAAGACACCAAAGGTGCGACATACCTTGACTGCTTCAAGGGGGTCAATCTGCGTCGAACAGAGATTGTATGCGTCGTATTCGCCGGCCAGATCCTCGCTGGTAGTAGTTTCGCATACACACCTACATACTTTTTTACCTCAGCTGGCTTACCTGTCGACGCCTCGTTCTACCTAGGTTTGGGTGCTAAAGGAGTTGCATTAATTGGAACTATATTGTAAGTGTGCTTTCAACTTGAGCAGTATTTAGTTGTGCGCTAATTGTATTCAACAGGTCTTGGGTTATGATCACCAAGTGGGGTCGACGCACATTATACATGAATGGAATGGGCATTCTGTCGCTCATCTTACTCCTTGTTGGGATTTTAAGTGTCTCTGCCGGTACTAGGGGTCTTTGGCCATCTGGCGGTCTTTGTGTCCTCTGGCTTTTCGTCTATTCCTTAACCATCGGCCCTCTCGCTGTAAGAACCTTGATTCAAGTTTGCCTGTTATCATGCTGAGTGTCTACGCAGTACAGTATCATCTCCGAGACCTCGTCGGTTCGATTACGTCCTTTGTCGGTCGTGCTCGCACGAGTAGCTTACCAAGTTGTCAACATCATCTCACAATTCCTGAACACTTACATGATCAGCCCGGTAGAGTGGAATTGGAGCGGCAAGAGCGGCTTCTTCTGGGGTGGTACAGCATTCTTAGTGTTTATTTGGTCTTACTTCCGTTTGCCGGAAGTCAAAGGCCGCACATATGAGGAACTTGATATTCTGTTTATGAGGAGGGTGTCGGCGAGGAAGTTCGCGAAGACGCACGTCGATGCTTATGAGACTGCAAAGTCAGACGATGGACTGGACGTAGAACTAAAATCTTCGCACTAAATAAGCGATGGCGATATGTCGTGGAAAGAAGTGGCTGGGTCGCTGATGGGTAGCATAGTCGTCCTATGTTAATCAAACTCGGTAAAAGCTTCGTCGAACAGCTGCATTCTTGGGTGCTTATTAGTTTCATAAGACATAAGATTAATGAAGAGGTAGCTAGGTACGTGTACTTGCTACATTCCAATGTGCGCTATTCGAATATTTACCCTTCAAGTCTGACAAAATGGAATCAAATTGCGTAATAACTTCTATTATGTCAATGAGTAGCGTCGTGCTTCGCTCTCGGGATCCATGATTTATGTGCCTGTTGTTTGGCTCTATCCTCGCTATGATAATTGATTGGCGAAATTGACGGTGGTCAGACTTAGTCATTAAGAAGCTGGATTATTTCATATCTAAAGCCAGGGCTTTGAGAAATAAAGTCAAAGCTTGGCAGTATCTCTTTTCTAAGCATAGGGAGTTGCGATCATCAAATGTCTATACAAGCAGTGGTTGCCGTTCGCCTTGATATTCGAGTTGCAGTTTCTCACCATCCCTAAATCTGGCCCCGTTAGTGAGTATGAGCGTCTAGGATATAATATAAGTAACTGTTTGGCTTACCTTGTATACCCAACAAAAGACAGCAGCCAGAATGAGCCCATATAAGTAAGACACCACTCCAGAATACCTGACGCGCGGTAATCACCCGAGTACATGAGAGCCAGGAATGAGAGACCAATTAGGAATTGGCAGAAAACTAGGAATGTGTTGAAGATACACCTGAATAGAGTAAGTAAGTAATTAGTTTGCAATCAATAACGTATTAGAGAGAACCTACCACTTCCGCAAGCCGAAGAACACCACAGTTCCACGAGCCTGATCCCACCACACAACTGTTGTTGTAAGTGCGCTGAGGAAGAGGCCTCCAAATGTTCCCATGAGCAAATATTGATGGCTCATATGTGCATCGTATGTGTCAAAGATGCTTAGCAAGATTAAGCTAAGAGCAGCGGCTAATCCCGTGATGAGAGCGACGAGACTGACCCCCTGCTTCCATCGCGCATCATTGGTCAGAGCGTAAAACCTCGGGGAGTAGCGCACATGATGAACCGAGAACACGGTACCGAAGAAGCAAATTCCCGTCGCGGCGCATCCGAAAATGAATACGGGCTGAAATGTCTGAGCAGCTATGTCACTGACAAATGGGATGTCTGGATTAACCTGGCCCGGATACCGAGGCCGGCCAAGCGATAGCCAGCGAATCAACAAGGTGGTAAGAGTCGCAAACCAGAATGTGCCTGCGAGAAGCGGAAACAGCCAGAGTTGACGATACGAGAACACGTCGCGGAAGGTATTATACCAAAGCCGCGCCATTCTGACTAAACGGCTGTGGTGGAATGATTATTTTCTATGTGTAAATGAATGACCATCTTTCTACGATGGATAAAACATCGCAAATGAGTTCGTCTCGCGACCAACCATGCCTATCACTACGTCATCACTTCCGGTTATGGGTGCTCTGATCGGCTTGTGGCCAAAGCTTGGCATCCTGATCCTGTAAGCCCATTAGTTTACTATCAGCGGGATCACCAGAAACAAGTTTACGAACAACAGATGCTTATTGTACAGCATATCTAGGAAGCTGTTGCAGAATGCTGTGAATCAAATTAGTTATGTATGGAGCGAGTCACAAGACTAGACTAGCTCCCTAGCAGAGCACTACGTTGCCGCGCTGAGGGGTTACCCCTGAAATTCGGGGTACATATATCCCGGATCCTGCATCGGAACTCAACCACCGAGACGGAGGAAAATTAACTGTTGACGGAAGCAACTGTGTATTAAAGAAGCTTATGATGAATTGGGCCCAATGGCTCGGCTCGAGCCAAATGGGAGCTAGGGTTCAGAGTATGAAAACAATTGACGTCCAGTAATCTTCACCATGGGTAAAACTGCATCACTGCGGTCCATCTTATTGCTAATAAGCTCTGTTTCGTGTGCTATCGACAGGTCTGTCTCGCGCCTTTATGTCCATTGCTGAAGAGCAGTGCTAATATGCCACAAGACAAGCCATTGTCTCACGATATAATGTAGTCCGTACAGCTCTGATCTATAATAACACCACACCTCTTCAAGTAGGCAATGGTAACTTCGCTTACAATGTCGACAATACGGGGATGCAAGTGAGTGCATACTATACATCTAATCGAGAAGTTGGAACTGATCTCATGAATCGAAAGTCTTTTCTCCCCTTCAACACCCTTTCCAGTTGGGCATGGCACAACGACTCCCTACCCGACAAAGAAGATATAAATGACTATCATGGTGTCGTTACGTTGACGCATGGAAGAAATGTGTCGTATGATTTACCAGACCCGGACTTGCCAGCAGCAAGTCAATGGCTTATAGGCAATCCAAACCGCATCAATCTCGGTCGCATAGGTCTCAAACACAAAGGCGCGACGCTGTCGGCGACACAAATCTCGAATCCGGTACAAGAGCTCGATGTCTGGAACGGGGTGATAACATCAACTTTTGAGGTAAATGGTACGGCCGTGAAAGTCACTACTCAGGGGGATTTCGAGGGGGATTCGGTTGCGTTTCGTATCGAATCAGCGCTGGTGACCTCCGGTGCTCTGGAAGTCGAGCTAGATTTCCCCTATCCCCCAATCCACAGCACAAAATACAAGTACGAGGTCTTCGTCGGCGTGTATGATTTCCCGCTGAACCACAGCACGGCTATCGTCAAATCCAAAGACGACGACGAGATACACATACAGCATCGATTACAAGAGACCGATTACTTCGTGAACCTGCGTTGGCCCTCTGACGCACGACTTGCATTGTCTAGAAATGAGCCAGCGGGCTCGACTGCGAATGCTGCGCACCGCTATACCTTATATAAAGCGAATAACTCAATTAATGGCGCTATTGAATTTTCGGCGAACTTCGCTCCCAAAATTCAGAGAGCTGACCTGCCGGACACGATCCGGCGTCGGAATTCGAAGGGTTGGAACCAGTACTGGAGCCGCGGCGGGTTTATTGATGTCACATCATCCCCTAGCCCGAAAGCCGACGAGCTGCAGCGCAGGATTATCCTGTCGCAGTACCACGTACGCGTCAACAGTGCGGCACGTGGGCAATCACCACAAGAAAGCGGGTTGATGAATAACGGCTGGTATGGTAAGATCAACTTCGCACATCTAATTTTACTCTATAGGGAGATGTAACTAATGCGGCAGCAGGGAAGTTTCATATGGAACAGGTAGTTTGGCATAACGCACATTGGTGCACGTGGGGCCGTGAAGAATACTTCGATAACATCTTCCCGGAACTTTACGAGACATTCCTACCTTCCTCTACGCAGAGGGCTAAGAACATGGGCTGGGAGGGGGCTAGGTACCTACTGGATCTTCTATTCAGGTGAACAGATAATCTCTAACATCTACCGTCTCGCTTAGATGGCCGAAGATGACGGAAATCAGTACAGGGCGAAGTTCGCCAGGCGGCATCAACGCTTTTCTCATGTGGCAGCAGGTAGGTTTTCATAGGATCTCATTCGGGCACAATAATTAATCCATCTGGAAACATAGCCTCACCCAATGTTTCTCGCCGAGTTGAGATACCAGATCTCACCTACGAAAGAAGTACTTGAGCGCTGGGATCGTGTACTTACGGCTACGGCTGATTATATGGCGTCGTATGCCTGGTTTAATGAGACCTCGGGGCGATACGACATTGGCCCTCCGTGAGTATTTCCACGAATATGTACTTGGTTACAAAAGTTCTGACGCCCTTTTGCAGTGCGTATGGTGTCACGGAGAACACGCCCCCGACGCAGACCCTGAACCTAGCTTATGAGGTAGGTTCATTCTCCGTTTTCTGACAACAGTAACTGCATCGCTAATATCTGCTCTAGATTGCATACTGGCGCTATGGCCTCGACGTAGCCCGTAAATGGAAACAGCGGCTCGGACAGCCCGTCCCTGAGAAATGGACAACCGTAGCTGAGAAATTGGCATCGCCACCACAAATCGACGGGCTGTACACTGTATACGAGGGGCTTAATGACTCGTGGTGGCAGGATTCCAGTCTGAATAGCGACCCACGCAGCGTCATCATGCTGCAAGGCTTTCTGCCCGACACGCCGGCTGTCGACTCGGTCGTTGGCCTTCGTACCGCTGATAAAGTCGCGGAGATCTGGACGGACGACAAGATCTTTGGCTGGGGACGGCCTGTCTTGGCCCTCAACTCGGCGAGGATAGGGAATCCTGAACGGGCAGTGGAGTATCTTACTGCATATGACTACTGGGTGTTTGACGATGCTGGATTCGCTGAACGTGGCGGCAATGGTAAGCTTCCGCAAAAACGAAAGGTGTTCACGGCTAACGTGCAATAGGCGGTACGCCTCCACCTTTCATGCCGGGAAATGCCGGGTTCCTTTACGCTGGTAAGTATCTCGCTTTTAAGCGTTGACAACTAAAATACTAATGAGTCTATAGTGGCCTACATGGCCGCCGGCTGGCAAGGGTCAGAAGGACATGCGCCCGGTTTTCCACAAGATGGAAATTGGGTCGTAAAGCATGAGGGTCTACAAACGGCTCTATAAATCTATTTTAGTCTCGTAGAAGGCGTGATAAATATACGTTTTCTAAAATCCTGGGTCCGCTTTAATTGCCTGATCAATCTAAAATCAAGACCGGTGCTACTGCCGACACCAGTGATGGCGCTGGCCAATATCCTGTGTATAGTCTGGTCGAAACGCTATTGGACTTTTCTTGAACCGGACGGACAAGAAGGAGCTCCTGCTCATTTATGTGTTATGTTGCCGATTCTTCGGGTTTATAATTAAGACTTGACCCAATCAGGAACGACCCTCTTGACGAACTTCATGAACTTCCAGAAACCGACAGCATGCTCAACATTTCCGTGAGGATCAGTCACACGTTCGGGGAAGGCTATACCGGCGCCGAATAATCCGGGGATATATATCCTTTCATGCTCAAGCTTTGAGCCAATATTCTTATAGAAGCGCCCATTTAAGTTATCGTATTCCACATGAAGAGGCTTGGGCGCGGTCCCATCTTTCTCGATGACTTCAAAACGGGGCAGTGGGTTTTGGGCATATCCCACGGCCTGGACAATATGCGTGCATTCAGGTAATTCTGCTTCATATGTCTCTTCCTCTTTACCGGCCGTCCAGACTTTCGTGATGATTTTGCTGACCGGGCTATTGGAAAACGCCTCACGATCCAGGTTCTGGCGTGCCCACTCTGCTGCTTGGCCCTTTAAACCGGTGTTGTCACGTAATATCCAGCCATCCATGTATTCGGCATAGCGAAGTTCATTTCGCGTAAACCATTTAACGCGGAGATGAGGGTGCGTGGAATTAGCGAGGTGGACAAGGTTCATGAGCACCAAAATCGCCGAATGAGAGGCGCCAATAACAGCAACGGTTGTCTTGGTTGCGGGATCGAAGGTTTTCGTTAATATCGATGGAGTCAGGGCTAAATCTAAGTCGACTGGCTCTAGACTTTGTTGATGTATCCTTTCGATAGCAGGTAGTGTCTTGGAAACTGGGCTAGAACCTGTACAAAGAGCTATCTTTGACGTGGTCACATGTCCACCGTCATCGAACTCAACATTCCATATATTCGTCCGCTCATCTAGAGTAGCGCTCGTCACCTTGCCTCGATGCGATTTAACTTGAGGATGCGCCGTTAAACCGTCTGTTAGCATCAAGCACATGTCGGCGGCATAACTCAAGCGACACCCCTGATCTTGGGGCAGATCTTGCAAAGTTGTTAAAGCGTTCGGCTTGGGGGTCGCCTTGAGAATGGCCTTGAAAGGTGAAACCTCATTGGCAAACTGTACAAAGAGGCCTACTTTGGTATTGCTGGGCACTTCGCGGTAACGAGAATTTACACGACCGCCCTGGAAGTGAGGGTCAACCCACACCAGCTTTCGTTGATCAGTCTGCTTTTCAGCGCCGTGTTCGAGCAGATTGCCGATAACGGTGATGCCGCCTGGTCCAGCGCCAACTACCACCGCGCTGGTCGAGGGCAATGAAGCGGCCGAATAGTAACGACATATGCTGTCCTTTCCATTTCGCAGTAGATGAGACCTGGCGGCCAAGCCACGGCTAGGATAGGCCAAGTGTATCCTGAATGTTCGCAGAGCCCGCGTCATAGTTAACTTTAATATATTGCAAGCAACCGGGGGTCGTTTATCGCAACAGATCTGGAATAGACTCTTCACAGATGGGACTAACCTTACTTAGAAGCTAGTCGTTCCAAAGTGATTGGCTGATGGGAGTAAAGTTACAGTTGGCTGTCAACTGCAGCTACATGATGGCCCACTGTATGCGAGCACCCGACAGCAATTGCAGACATGACATGACGTCAAGCTGTCAGACCCAATTTGCACGTAGGATTGATCTGATTTAAGATGAACTACGTACGGAACACCGTTCAAACAACATCTCGGCTGGGTTCTTACATACATATTACAGTCCACTATTTCTTACATTAAACTGTTCATAAATTACTGAATTGGGATTGATACAATAATTAGTCTTCCTGTAGAAGTTAGGTAGGTAGAGCTATACACGTACGATTATGGGATTGGTGGGATTGTGAGGGGCTATCTCCAATTATTGACAGGGCAACGAATATCAACAAATGGCCATTTTGGGAACAACTTGCTTTGGGCCAGCCCACCAACCGACAAGCGCCCAACCACACAACCCAATTAGCATCTGGCCAACCAGAAGAGCAGATGCAGCAATGAATTGACAGCTCAGCAACGACGTCGCAGCACATTTGTTTGGCCCTGGACATTGCATTATTTACTAGACGCACTGTATCATCGTGCCCCATTTCTGCAGCCACAGCACGTCTGTTGTGCTACAAATTGAATTGATAGAGGTCAAGGGTGTACCTTGTCGGTCCTTCAGCTTACTTCTTTGCATCTAATGCCTCGCTCGAAGCCGGATCAAGATTTCAAGATTTACGTCGACTCATCCTGCCTCAACACACCAATGGACGAAGAAACAATATCGCTGGCTGGGGATGTCGAGAAGAATAACGACAGTAAGTCCAAGACTCAACTTGACGATGAGGGACTCGACAACCCGGTCCCCGCCGAGTCTTCCAACAAGAAGTCAAGTACTAAAAATCATGATTCTACAGTCGACATGACCAATGATACCGATGAGCTGCGCCCTAGCATTGAAACGGACGACGATTCGAAAGAACCGAAAGACGACGAAATTGGGGACAGTTCTATACTAAGTGACAGGACAGATGATTCCTTTCATCCAGATGATGGAGACCAATCGTATGTTCACCGTTCCGAGCTGGACGCCGATAATGTCGCTCCCAGAGGAACTAACACTGAAAAAAGGAGCTCTCAACACGAAGGCACTGATGAGGATGTCTTCACTGACAAAAGTTCGCGCAGCTCCATGGGCTCATACGACGCCAGCTCCGACTGTGGCAAAAGGGTTGACCCTGACGGCTCGACAATCATCACCCGCTCGCCCCGCATATCGGACATCTCCCAATACGATAAGGAAGACTTCGTCCCCACTGCACGAGGAACACCACGGCCACCTTTTAGAACGCCCTCGGATGTGCGGGCTATGCAAATGTCATCGCCGGCCGGGTCCGTCGTTGGTTCCCCACGATCGTCTAGAAAACATTTTCACACGGGTTCGAGACTGGGAACTCCTTCAGCCTCCGCACAATACTCCCCTAAAAGGAAGTCTACGCCACCACGTTTTAAGTCCCGCCAAGAAGCACCTCTTGTACTTCTCCACGTAACACTGCTACCGCTGCGATGGATGTGGGGAGACTTGCTCAACAACCTGGACCCCATTGAGATGAGTGAGCAGGTGAAAACGTTACGGAGTTCGTGGCGTATACTACAGGATCGTGTCGGAGACACAGTGGTAGAGCGAGGTATCCTGCTAGGTCATCCTCAGAATGATTATGAGGTCCTTGAGGAACGCGTATTAGAAGCGTTAGAGCTCCCCGTTCGCCGACGCGCGAGAATCCTAGAATGCGGTCACTACCTAGGCCCCTCAAACGAGACAACAATTACAGAAGACGAGGAGGAGTGCGAAGATGAACACAGCCAGCACCGGAGACACTCTGATTCCAAGCGTCACTGGTGCGCTACTTGCAAGAGCGAAATTCAATATGATGCTCTTGGTGAATCCAAGGTTTTCCGCGTTAAAGTTTATGCTAGCAACGGCCTTATGCGAGCCGGTGCCTGGGAAGCCTGTTGGAAGGAGATGGAGCGTGTAGACGTGGAGTTGGAGCCGATAGTTGAGCCCACAGTTCAAGACGAAATCGTACGTCTCGCTGCCGCGCAGCAGGAGCGTGAGATCGCACAGCAAGAGGAGGCGGACATTGCCAAAGAAGTGGCACTGCAGTTCGAGGAACAGCGTCGAAGTGAGGAGAAGATATTGCGACAACAAGAACAAGCCCGGTCACAATCATCTTCACCGCCAACACCTGAGGTGATACCTGAAGCGGTCCGTGAACACACTCGTGAATCAAGATCACCTCGCCGCCGCCACCTAGATGAAGAGAGGCTACGTGAGATATACGGAGACACACCACCGCCTCGTGAATCCCACTCTCGGCAGCCTTCTTCGCATCGTTATCGAGACCCAGAGATATCCACACCGCCTCCGCGATCCCCGGAGAAGGAAGTACACGAGAAAAAAGAGAACCGCAGCCGTGGCTACCAATCGGCATCTTTGTCCGAACTTCTCATGCAATCGGCCAGAGTCTTGATGCAGGACCGAAAGAACGTCATCATCTTTACACTTGGTCTGTTTGTCTTGATACTTTCGCTGCGAAGAACGCCTCCTGAATCGACTTACGAGCCTATTATCTATAGACTAAAGAATATGCCAGAGGTGCAGCAGCTTTCTACTGTCGACACTCCCCCAGTAGTAGCCCCGGAACAGCAGCGTCCCATGGAACCTCGCCACATGGAGTCCATAGTTACTACGCCTAGCTTCGAGTTGCCTGATGATGAACCCTCCCAGGCCAATCCTATTTACCAGGAAGCATCGCCCAGCTACGAGGCGCCCCATAATGAGCCCTCGCAGCCAAATTTCGATTACGAGGAGTTACTTCCTATCATCGAGCAGCAGCCTGTAGTCAGCGCATCACAGGCAGTATCCGAACCAACGCAAGACACTTTCACTGCACCCGCCAGTATCGCGACAGTCTACGAGCCCTGCAGGAACCCTACTGTCCTGGCTCCCTTGGAGAGTACCGAAGTTCTTTCTCCCATCTCGGACGCCCAAGTAGTGGAAAACCCTGCGCAAGAAATCGTAGAAGAGACCGTACACGAAATGGTGGAAGAGATTGAAATCACCACTGAGAGGAAAGTTGTGAAAGTTGTCCAGACAGTTACCAGGACACAAACCCAGACACAAACGCAAACAGAGATACAGACCGAAGTTGAGATGGCCACTGCCGTTGAGACTGTTCTAGTTGAAGCAACTGAAGTCCCACAACTTGAGACCTCGTCAGATGTTGAATCAGATGTTGAGGAGGAGAAGCTAGACATGCAAGACGATGCAGCCCTCGTTGAGGAAAAGTCACCAAACGATGAAATCGGCGAGGCCGGCCCCCAGGCTGACTCCCGGCCCGACTGCCAGGCCGACTCCGTGCCGGACGCCATGCTCGAAACTGAGCCTGAGTCTTTGCTTGAATCTGTCGCCGAACCCACAGTAGAGCCAGAGGAGGTTCCTATCGAAGCTTAAGATTATTACGAGTACCCTGTCTATTTGAAGGCGGTATGTTTGATGACTTGGAATTGGCGGTTTTACTTCGGCATTTGCAGGTTCCACGATGTTGTAGTTTGTCATGTTTACATGTCACATTGATTTATGAAAAAAAGGACGCCCTAGCGAGCATGGCATGCGACATTCAAGCCACAATAATTCGTATGCTTTTCGCGTCCAGATTGCGATAGAACGACGATACCAATATAGCACCTTCGTTTTTTTGAATACAAGTCACCCAACTTTGGGTTACCATATACACCCTTTAGGTATATCCCTAGTTAGAATGATAATATACTGGAATCAAGAGCCTGGATCTAATTCCCCTTCCCCTTATCGCTTGTCAGCAAGACCCCTCCCCTTTGTCAGTTCAATGTGATGTCACTGAAACAACTTTTACTCGAGCCTACATTACGAAAGGCTCATCTGTAGCTTGATTAAGCAGCGCCGCATCAGCCGAGAATTAATGTTGACAAATATCGAGGCTCCGTGAGCTGCGGCAAAATCATGGATCCCAAAGTGAATACTGTTAGGTGTAAAATCAGTAGGAGCACTGTCTTTGGACTACCCATTGGGCTAGTTGGCACTTATTCTAAAGAATTCTTGTGATTGTGATTGGCTTTGCCGTTGACGGCAGAGTGCTAAGTTACAAAGTAGACATTGCGGGAATACGAGAACGTCATGAATCTGAGGTTTAGTTTGAAATTATCGGTGTCAGTCCTTACCATTGGCATCTTTCATATGTTCATGTTTGCCATCGAGAATAGTAAGTTCAACATGGGAGTTCTCGAGGAATTGGCTACACGCTGCTGTAAGTCAGCCGATAATTATTTTTATATACTAAAAAGCCTTGACCATACATCACGTATTTCTAGAGGGATTGAGAGCCACCCGAAGTACTTGCTACTAAAATTCGTCACTGATGTCTTTGGTGAGATTATTGAATCAGGGGCTGCTTCAGATTTACCGACCGCGATCCTCAAGGCAACATCTGTATCTTGGCATAAGAACCGTTTACTTTCGGTATTCTCATGCAGATTTGAAGTAGAATAACTCGTAGAGGAATTAGCAGAAAAATATTAGGAAATTAGACATAACTAGACTGCTCATTATATTATATAGGAGCTAGTTCTAAGGCACTGGGATAGAATTTCTCATCAATTCGTATATTTCTACACTACCTTTTCTCGTGACTCTAAAACACTAAGATATACGAACAGCCGAGATGCTAGGCAGCAACATATTGATGCTCCATTTTGGTTCTCTGCACTTGCTTTTGCTTAGAAATTGATTCGAAGACATCCACCAAATATCTTGGCATAAGCCCTAAGAGCTCCGCCATTAAAACTGTAAATAAAATCTTGTGTCCTAACTCGATGTGTAATGTAATCGATGCCCATTTATATCATTATATTCTTTTCGATGCCCGAATGATTTCAGCCCTACTCCGCAGCTTCTTCACCCAAACCCAGACCGCAACTTTGAGTATTCTCGCCAAGATATTATAGGCTATGACATTTAGTAATAGGCTAAAAGCCTTCGTCAAGAGTTAGGTAATAGGCCATAGATCCTTGCCTTGAAGAATGACAACATCATTAATTAATATTTGTGCTATATTGATTTGATCCTGACTCTACGGGAAATGTACCAGTTAAGACATCAGTTACAGGTCGTTCCAAGTCCAGGTATACATGCTTTTGGTTGGAAACCAATGAATGCTTCTGAGGCCATATTTTAATTCTTTTACAACATTACTAGATCGTAGTAGTAAATCGGCTTTGATCAAAATACAGTAGATAGCTTATAAATTATCTCTCGTTCGATTCTGGAAACTTCAAATGACTAACTTACTCTATCACAACATCGTTGGGTGCTGTTGTCGAAAGAAGAGTAGGGCCAACCAGATATTTCCAATTTCTACACGTATACTTGGTTGAGGATGTATGTAAGCTTTTATAGCTGGCGCCATCAAAACACCACATGTTTACAGCGTGTCATGTTATGCCTATCAATATGAAGACGCGGCTGACATATCGTGAGATGCTTTCGAGTCCTAGCTAATTTCAAAGTCAAGATCTGAAAGTAGCATGTTAAAATGAGTAAGAAAATGAAATGAGATGGTGATGCAAAATATAAATACGTGCTAAACCCTCCGTCTTTTCAACTCGCTTTTTTGTTGAATCACCACCACCGTTCACACTTAGCAAAAGGGCCCTGCCAACTATCAAGAACTTCAACTTCAATTTTCACCAAGTTTCCTTCTAAACCTCCAAATCTATCTCTCAAAATGTTTTTCTCAAAGGTCTCTCTTCTCGCTTTCGCTGCTATCAGCGGCGTCCTCGCAGCCCCTGAGCTCGCCAAGCGTGGGCCCGAAACACTCCATTTCGCAGACTGCCAAGCATACGATGCCATCGACTACTACGCGGACGACGACAACAGCATCAGGTACCCAGGTGATTCCAACACCTGCGACCCCCCCAACTTTGGCGAAGGCACCGGAACCCATACTTGCACGTTTACGACGAACGTGAGGCTCACATGGAGCCTTGTTGCCAATGCCAGAAGCACCTCCCTGAACACTGTTGTTGGCACCGCCAACAACGGCTTCAAAACCTTCACTTGCAGGAGAGCCGGGGATCGTGTCTTGTACACAGATGGGAGCGGCAACCAATGCAAGGACCTTTACTATTGTCGTCCTGTGAGTAACCTAGTTTCCCTCAACTCCCGTTCGTTCCCATTTTGTGTGCATATTTTCCCATTCGAGTTGAAGCCGGAGTTGAAATTGTAGTTTGAGTAGAAGTTCCGGGCTAATAACAAGGTAGTAAATCATTTCGGCAATCTTTCGACTCTCACTTCATCGTCTGTCGTAGTGAGGAAAATGTCCCATGAGTTTTGTTGTATGGTCTCGGTTGTCACCGCTCGAGGTTTTCTCCTAGGAATTATTGTTCAAGCTTCGGTATAGTCTTAATGATCCTGAATATGATATAGAGAAATACAGAATATTGAGCGAACATAATGGCATATATGATATCGCGCTTGGTGGAATATATTGACAAACATTCTTAGCTTTCTAATCTTTTATACATACTCCAGTCCTATAACCAGGGGGTCAGAATGTTGACGTTATGTTCAGGATTTGAGTGTCACAAAACACAGAGAATATAAACAAGGAGAACATGCAAACCGATAACGAACTCCACGTTGAGACCAAAAGGCTCCTGTATATAAGTGGGATAGCGCCTACGAAGTGTTCCAGAGTCCTTGGTGCGACAATAAGTGATTTTCGCCTACCAAGCAGGGTGTGGTGAAACAGCGGAATGCTTTGCTTTGGAATTCATTGGTGTCAGGGTTTGGCTTGCGGTATATATGGTCGCCTATAATCATACGGAAACCTTTATAGGAGTGTTAGCCTTGATTTCAATTCAGGAAAGAAATAAACAGAGAGTAGGTCATGACATATAGAAGAACGCTAGCAATAACGGGATTCTCCAGGAGTTCGGTTTCATGTGACATATATTCTTAGATTAGAGTGTTAGACGTGACGCAAGTTAGTATTTGAGAATTGGTTTAAAAGACCGCAGATTTGAACGCCGTGACTTCTGTCTTCTTATCATATGGGACGATGTAAGATACCGTCGTGCCTCCCCTTTGCCTTTCGAGCCCAAGATTCTCCATTACGGTGACGAAAGAACAGAACTGCCGTCTTAGATTTCGGCATATCCTCTGGAAAGGTGCTTTTTGTGCATGTTGCATACAAATGTCAAAGTGTGGGGATGGAAAGTTTCAGGACCGGAGATTCTGCCATAAAAAATGGAGAGTTTTTTACGACGTTTATTTTCGCAGCCCTCCAGAACAATATTTAGACAAGATTATTAATCGAATCTCTTTTGGGAGTGCCCATTATAAATCGTTAATTTCATAGAGATACAAGTTGAATTAAATTGTTTAAATCAGGCAGTCAGGCTTATATCCGACTGTGTCAAGAGTGCCGCATGTAATCCCGTTATATTATCTAGAAGTCTAAGCTACAATACACTTAACAGACGGATGAAGGGTCTCGTAGGCAGACGGCATGTGGATCGAAAGTACCGCCGCCTTCCAGTTCTGACACTCTGCCCACTCGGGCCAATGCTGAATGTCTTAACACGTAGATTGCTGTTGCTGGATGTCTGCTGACTCCTTTCCTGTTATGAAGCTTATTGGTGACTAGAACCGTTTCCCCATGGCCCAGGGAGGGGCAGGGGTACATTTAATCCCCGATATATACGCATATACCCCCCTGTAGAACACACACACTGATTAGAATCCAACAGACCCAATCGAAACAAATCGATATAGCGTCTTACCAACCTCCATCCCCAGCAGGATCCAATAGAAGGACAACATGCGATCTCGTTTAACTATTCGCTCGGCATATCTTTTGCCCCTCCAACCATACGGCCATAGCCAAGTGGTAGGACCGGTTCAGATACCAATAACATGTTGAGCGACAGTAAAAGTGATTATATTAGGGGCTTAGAACTTGGTCAATTCAGCTTGTGATTGTCTATTCTCTAGGGGTTTCTCTAGGCCTATCTATGCTTATCCTGACCGAAGGAGTCCATGGCCCTTCTATGTACTCTAGGCCGATGAGTCAGATCGCTATCTCATCGGAGCCGTTATGCGTCTATATATTTAGCAGAAGGCCAGGCGGCTTCACCAGCCCAATAAAATGTCTTGGACGGGCGTCGCCCTTACAGTCTAGGGCCTATAGTAGAAGTTCCAAACCTCTACCAGAACTGTACTATACTAATAGTTATAATACTGCTTTTGAGTATAAGAAAGATTGGTAAAAAAACAAAACCAAAAAAAAAAAAAAAAAAAAAAAACTACAGTTTTAGTCAATGAGTAAATAAGAGATCGAATTTACCCGCCAGATTTGCCCATCTCAGCATTCGGAAATCTTCGTGCCAATCAAGTTGCTTGGCAAGTATATTTCGGACCCGAACCCAGCAGCACGTACTGCAGTGTGAGGTCGTACAGAAACACCATGTAAGACTGATAACAGCAGGTAAGCTAAGACTTAGCTGTGGCTCATCAACAGTGTCTGATTCCCATACATTCAAATTCCAGAATCAATCATGGGCTGTCTTTGAAATACACATATGCGGATGTTCATGGCTCTTCATGGCTGCTGTACCAACTTTTGTGGCCGCCTTAATAATTCTCGGATTGGGGTGGATTACGGTAGCTCTGCGATTCTACACCCGCATATTTGCCCGCCAAGGCCTCAAATGGGATGACTGGCTACTTCTCCTGGGAGCGATCACAGGGACAACTGTTCTTGCCCTTACTGTTTCTGGTGAGCAGAATCATATCATCAAAAGTTGATTATAGCTACAGTCTACCCCAAAGAATCTAATATAGGAAGCTGATTCGATACCTACTCATCAAGCGGCCGTCGTGGCTCCAGACGGAAACGACACCACCCAGATCTTTGATCCGAATTACATCGAAACACCCGAGGACATCTTTTATCTAAAAATAAATCTCGTCACGGCTGTTATCTACTACACAATCAACGCTTCAGTCAAACTGAGTATCCTATATATGTACTACCGTATCTTCCACGCCAAGTCCTCGCTCAGATACCAGTTGTTCGTCACGGCCGGCCTCGTCATCGGATGGTGGATTGGAACTACGGTGGCCCAGACCGTCAATTGCATTCCCATCTCCAAATACTGGACCAGCAATATACTGGACCCAAAATATTGCTTCAACTTGAACACGTTCTTCGTTGTCGGGGGGAGCATCGAAGTTTTCCTAGACGTGCTTATCTTGACACTTCCGACCAGGGCGGTGTTGGCGTTGCAATTGTCATGGAGGCGGAAGGCTATCATTTCGGGTATCTTTCTTCTCGGCAGCTTGTGAGTTACCACTTCGTTACCTGCGCGCTACTAAGAGTCGTCCTTCAAGACTAAGAATTTTCCATAGTGTAATAGCCACAGGACTCGTTAGGGTAATCGTCGGTTATGCACCAGGGAGTCAACGACCATCATCATCGGCTGAACTTTGGACCGTAGTTCATTCCGGCGTAGGGGTCATATGCGCCAGCTTGCCGATATTCAACCCCCTCCTTCAGCGTACACTGAAATCATCCCTCGTTACTAACACCATTAACTTTTTTTCGGGATCGAGTTCAGACCAGGAAGAGATGATGAGGAGAGAGAGGAGCGAACAAACCATCATCCCATTGGAGACAATGACCGACACAGCTCATTCTGCCCAAGATAATATAGAGCAAAGTCCCCGGGTGCCGGAACCAACATACAATAGCCAGGGAGAAAAAGTCGCGCTTTTGGCTCTTCGAAATGAGGAAGTGTATTGGCGAGTTACCAGATAAAGAAGCTTCGAAGCATCAGCTTGGTTAGAAAACCGGTTAAGCGGCGTCACACGGACCGGCCCCAGGCATGGTAATGCAACTATTACCCGTATACCAGGCTCAGGTCGGCGATATCATGTAACTAATCTGCAAACGGTGTTTCGTATATTCGGCTACCCGTGCCTATTCTTGGATATCATGATCGCTAGTTTCGTGTCCTCTCAAGCCCACGATAATAGCGATACGGGCTTGAATTATCCGAGCCAGCGAGAGCGAAGCTATTCGTGTATATAAACACAGATTCGCCGCCTGGGCCCGAAGGAGGAACCTCGACCTCTATAGCCTCCTTGACGCCTACAAAGATTATTGCAATATTGAACACCCCTCCAAGCCCTAGTACTCTAGCTCTTGTGACAAGCGGTTGCAAGGAAATCGAGAACTATTTTCCCTGTTGATGAAAAGGCTTTGAAGTTTGAGCTGTAACGTAGATAGAGGATATGGGTGATAAAGTGAAATAGCAACTATTATGAGCTAAAGGTAATTAAAGACTGCGGAACCAGGTAGTAAGTACCAAGTGTCCAATATTGCTTCAGCAAAGATGTTCAAGCTGGGGTCCATGCTGGGTGCAAAAACATTTCCACCCACAATTTGGTGCTGATGGGCGATGGCACCATACCAGGTGCGACAAGCCTTCATCGTGTTAAAACGTCAATTTCCGAGGTTTTAATATCGTTAAAGGACTTACTCAATGACTTGTACGTTGAGCTCAGAGCAGGAGAATTGCAGAAAGTCGTTATAAGTCGGCGCCGCGGCGATATGGAGAAGCATTGCGCCTTAGTCCCCACAATGACTGCATACTGCTTGTCATTGTGCGTACAAATGCAAATCGTTATTAAATTCGTCTGGATGAATTGGGTCCTTAGCTACTTAGCTAAGGAGGTAAGCTGACCTATAGGCATCCGAAGGTCAGGTTTCTTCGCTTAGATGGCTAGAAGACGTCTTGACCAGGTGAAACCTCAACAGGTTACAGTGGTTGTTTTGTATTTTTCTAACACAAGTTGAGAAACAACACTGCTGCATTATCTACTAGTACACCGTGAAAGGTAAAGCATAGAAAAGATGCACTCCTATTCCTGAAAGACTTGTCATTCATTATTGTCGGCTCAGCACACGCGAAAGTTTGGATGATCATCATCAGCGTCCAGCGGAATACATAAAACACGTGACCGGAGATGCCACGGAACCTACCGCTTGGTGTTCCGGTGCTGAGTAATATTATTGGGATCCGGGTTCGGATTTCTACAGACCAGGATGGAATTTCTTTCTTATGTGTTCATCAAGATAGTCGCATGCGATGGGCTAACCAGCTCGACTGGAACCGAGGTCCCCAAATATTCAATAACCTTTTATAGGACTCAATTATGAATCGGTAAAACAATATCGCAGCTAAGAAACCGTGGCGTTTATATTGTTGATGATGATGATCGTGAGATTTGAGCGTCAACTTACCAGCCAGAGTAAGGAGTTTAAGCTGCTAATGAGAAGGTTGATGGTGAATGAGAAATAATCAGTATCTGGGTATTGAAAGATAATTGGCAACATAACTGAAGTGAAGCTTGAAGCTGATGATCTAGTTTATGTTAACGAGTTACTCTAGCTAACCTTGGGCCAGTACTGCGTGCAATCATTTTTCTAACAGACAGAAGCACTGCATGTGCATGTGCGTGTGACGTAGCTGGAGTTAGCACCCCCACTACAGGAACTTACTTGCCCCCGAAGACGGCCGGAGATCGGCCCCTCACTGTTAAAAAAGTTCGAGACAGTCTCTGCGCAAATGAGTAGGTGCTGATTGGTAATCTTTTTATACATCAATCAAATCAATCGCAAAACTGCCTTCTGATATTCTTTTGTCCCCATTACAAACAAACCCTTCCACTCACTCTCTTCCTTCCTCTGGGCCACGCTTACTTACATCCATACTTCCATCCATTCGTTCGCCGTCCTTTCGTCCCACGGTTTCCCCGTCCGCCTCCACATCCCCAGACGAACGACCCAAAAAGTACCCCGCCAAAATGACCGCGCAGCGCACTCTGCTGCTTGCCCCGCCATCCATCGCCTCCCACGAGGCCGCCCTCCGCGATGTCTACACAACTTTCGACCGGTCCACATCGGACCTGACCATGCTCGACCGTCTCTCCTCCGGCCTCGTCGCCCTCCCCACATCCACATACGATCTCGTTGTTGTGCTCACGGGCGCCGAGGGCGCCTGGCGCAGCGAGGCCACTCAGATTCTCACACGGCGCCTGTACGACGCCGTCGCGGGATCCATGAAGCCCGGGGCCATCTTGCGCGCACAAGAAGGGCCCTCACTACCCGAGGCAGAGGCCATCCTGGCCGGCCTGGTATCGAAGGGGGATGGCACATTCGTGAAGGAAGAGGAGGAAGCACCCGTGCTGCTGCGCTTGGGTGGCAAGAAGAAGACAAACGGCGTCGCTGCCACGAACGGACACAGTAGTAATGGCAACGGAAGTGTACCTCTCGCTAAGCCACAGCCTGCGCTAAGCCTCCTGCCGGATGACGACCTGGATGGTTTTGACGATGATGACGAGCTGATTGACGAGGATACTCTGTTAACGGAGGAGGATATTAATATGAAGCTTCAACCCCGTATGTCCGCCACAGATCACCAATATCTCTCCTTGTAATCAGACTACTTCGTATGCTAATATTTCACATCACCATGCAGCAGCAGAGTGTATTCCGAAGATCGGCAAGCGGCGACGGGCCTGCAAGGATTGCACGTGCGGATTGGCCGCGAGGCTCGAGGCCGAGGACAAGACGCGGCGCGCCAAGGCAGACGCCGACTTAGATGTTCTGAAGCTCGGCGCCGACGACCTCGACGACCTGGAGCTGGATTTCACCGTCAAGGGCAAGGTGGGCTCGTGCGGGAGCTGCAGTCTCGGCGACGCCTTCCGCTGCGCCGACTGTCCCTACCTTGGTTTGCCGGCCTTCAAGCCCGGTGAGGAGGTTACCATATTAAACAACGTGGCGCAGCTGTAGGTGGTTCGGATTGCTGGCGCACTATAAAATACTTTATTAGCGAGCATTAATCATGTTCTGGGTGCTTGGAATATTGAGGCCAGAAAGCCGAGTTGATGGGTTCTCAGGTCTATTCATGAGGGACGACTACGGTTAGATTCTGGACAGGGTTGAGCTTTTTCAGCTACCCTTAGTTCCTCGTTTACGTTCCAAAATAGTATATGAAGGGATTTAATGCGGCCCGGCGAGTTGCATGTAGTGCATTCACTGTCTGGAGCTAATACTGAAATGAAGTTTTAATTCATTATAGTAATACACCGGGAATTTAAACTATATCTATCAGAAGCCACCGCTATAAGATTAGTAGATGTTATGAACCGAAACTTATTGATAATCATACTGCAAGACTGTTGGTAAATCACGGGGCGAAATGCATGGTAATTCGAGAATACTGTGGAGTTTCATCGGCTCAAGGTTGAGCATCTGCGCGGCAGTTGAGACGAGTCACTAGTAAGTTCACACAATCGTAAGTCATATAAGTAGGGGGAGGATTTGGTCAAGCGACACGCGCAGTTGATATTGCTCCGTGGGACTGCACGTTTGAGAGTCAAGTAATGCACAGAAACAATTACCGCTCTCTTCTTCGCCGATGCCGTAGTGAAACTCCGGAAACCTATGAACCCTATGAACCCAGTCCTGATCCAGAGCCTATCTCTTCATATGGGGCTGCAAGAGCACCCTACATCACGCCGAATAGGTTGGTCCATGATTTCGCCACGAAATGCAAGTCTCGTTATCGTCGTAGCGTCCGATATTTTGTTTATTTTATTGGGAGTTTTGCTAAGATTTGCTCGTTTAGAAAACGAGGGCGGCACCCTTGGTCTTCTTGTCACCACTACAAGCAAATAAAGTCAGTCTCTGCCATCCCGTGAATATACCTGGGTTCGGGAGGACGTACCCAAGCTCGAAGTGCTTGCATCGCTTCAGAGGCAGCTGCTTCTTAGCCTTGCAGCTGTTGCACTCGAGACGTAACACGACCTTCTTTGTAGTCTTGGCCTTCTTGTGGAAGACGGGCTTGGTCTGACCACCGTAACCGGACTGCTTTCTGTCGTAACGTCTCTTACCCCTGCAGCAGGAGTCAGCAATTGCCGTCGAAGTGATATAGTCTAATGGTTCGGAAATCGGTATGGTTGTGCACAGGCATCAGAGCCAAAAGGTATTCGGATTCGCTTTATCCAATCATTCGGGGATGGAGAGCTGAGGCGAGCTATCGTGGTAGGACTTGGTTGATTCGAGCAGGCATGACGTAGGAGCAGAGGGAGATTTGATGAAGCACCTGCTTCAGAGACTCGTGTGATGGTATCGAATTGAGAGCGCAACTTACTGGGCGAACGGGCTAGCCTACGGGTCGCGATCAGTGATTTGCCGTTTTATCATTTTCAGTTGAGGGAGCTTACCTTTCCAGCCTTGTACTGGGTTACCCTGTCTGCAACAGCCAAAGTCAATAAGCCGCTGTTTCTGGTCCGAGTTTTGATAGATGTTCTTGGATTGTAGCGTGTTCGCCGGAACTTCGTCAAACAAGGGCTTCGAGTCGGTACTTACGAAGGGTGTGCTTGTTCTCGCGAGCGCAGTCTTCGTGGTATGGTACGTTAGCAATTTCCTCCCTACATTTTGTTGGGTATACGGGAGCATACAGGTCTTGCGCGTCTTCGGAATGTTGACCATTTTGACGACTGGGGGTTGGCGGACGTCTACGTGTTGTCGGTAGTGATGTTGGTGATGGGATGACTTTTGCGTGGGGTTAGGTTTTGCAGTTCAGGCACTTGTCTCCTTCGCTTTGTGGCTGGCAGTTGATTTTCCTCGAGAAGCGAGTTTGTGTGCGCTTTAGGTCACGTGTAGAGGCTTGAAATGGCACACTAGCCACAAATCTGTCAAACCGCAAGATGCCCCACCCTTGTGACCCGCTTGCATAACAGTACAAAATAGCGGCAACGCCCACTACAATTTAAGTACTTCATCAGTTTGTTCTAACTTACCTAGGAGATTTCTCGGCATAGAGGCTCACGTCTAAACTGGATTGTGTCTACAGCATAGGCAAACTTCACTGCCTGTATGGTAATCTTATTATTTGTAAGAACACTATGCCAGGTTCTACTGCTCTCCACATCTTTTCCCATGCTACTAGGTATTACCATCTCAGCGAGAAGCGTGGTGGCGCGTGCTACTCTGGATAGGTCTATCTCGATTCACAAGACTAACTACTGTGAAATGTGATTCGCGACCTGAAAATCGCATAATGTAACACAATCATCAACCACACCCAAACACGGTCACATCGGCTCACCAGCTCACGTAAGTAACAGTTAGTATCAGCTAAGACTAACGTCTGCCGTCGCCAGAAAGTACGCCATGTCGGCATCTCAAGCATCCATTAATAGATGCGAGGGTTCTCTAACGGTGCCGGATTGCCGATAAAATGTGGAAGCCCGAGCATGACCGAAGCTTCTCCAGCGGTGTAACGCAACAACTGACCATCAACTTGCCGTCATATTCATCTCGTCCATTGAACTGAATATTATCAGGATCCGACTAGCAGCTCTATTACAGAAAGGCGGATAGAGTATTAGAGTCATGGCTATGGCTCTTGCAAGATGGCTAATAGTCTGATATTGGACGATGCCGCAGTAAAGGGCAATTTCCCCTCAGTATCGATCCATGTTAGACTAATCACTAGTTCAGCGGCCAACTCAAGACGTGAAGTAGAAATGAGTTCCGATGGCCACACAGAGCAGCCTCTAGATAGGTATGCTACCGCGAGATTCAGGATCAAGCAATCTGGTAGACAGAGCCCCAGTTGAATACGTGGCCAGGCCGTTATTTGAAGCTGTTGGAGTGGCCCTAGGATAGACAATCGAGGCTAGGGACGTCAACGATTATCTCCATGCAGCTAACGCATCTATGACGGTTTGGAACAAGTTGCGCTAATCGTTCGGCAATCTTGCGGTGACTGCGTTAAAGAACTGGTAAGCTGGCAGGAGCAGCTGCACCTGCTCTACTGATGGCAAGGAACTCGAAGCCAATCCCAGTCAGAAGCTTGCCGAAATTTGCCATGGGATAGCGCTCAGCGGTGAACGCCTTGTCTTAGGCCTATAACGAACGGATGGCAAGAGTCAAGCAA
Source organism: Xylaria flabelliformis (assembly GCA_007182795.1). Classification (NCBI taxonomy): domain Eukaryota; kingdom Fungi; phylum Ascomycota; class Sordariomycetes; order Xylariales; family Xylariaceae; genus Xylaria; species Xylaria flabelliformis. Next base: position 44,592 of record VFLP01000090.1, on the reverse strand, counting down.
TGGCGGGAACCCCGATGATTTCAGCTGAACCGATGGCATAGTGACTCCGGGTATTCGGCAATGGAATATCTGACGAGACTAACCAGTGCAAATTGCTCACTTATGTATATATGTGCACATGTAGTTAGTCAGCGGGTACGGTAATACCTGAAAAGCATAGATCTTCACATGAAGAAATCGCTCACATTATTGACCTATCATGCATCATCTGATGAAAGCATGCTCAAGATATCCTGTAGCCAAGCCTCGCGCCGCCTCCGTCCCCATTAGGGGCAGGGTCCGGCAGTGCAGCTACCCACCCGGCCCGAAGCCTATCACGTACCGCAGCAGGTACCGAAGTAGGAAGGTTACAGCGCCATTCAAGACGACGGCGCCATTACCAGAACCAATCATGCTTATTTCGGTCACACGTGTGCAAACTACCAAGATGTACCTGAAAGGTGCTCGCAGATCATAGTGCTTATTTTGGCGACTTGCGTTGACATACAGGGCTTGTATAAGTAAGGCAAGTGAGCCCCTCAGCTGTAGTCACCGGTGTGGTTGAAGAGTATAGTATTTAAACGTTAACATCACCTAAGAACCTACCTCTTTGCCTCCTTCTTTCTCAATAAAAAAAAAAGATCTATACCGGTAGCAAAAGATGCATTTTTCCGGCGCCTTCCTTTTTGCCGGCTTCGCAGCCACAATAGCGACGGCCGCGAAACCAACCGTGTATCTCATTAGACATGGCGAAAAGCCGTCAGACGGAAGCACAGGTCTGAGTGCTCAGGGCGTGCAGCGCGCGCAGTGTCTGCGAACCGTATTCGGAGCGGCGTCTGCCTACAATATCGGGTATATCCTAGCACAAACACCCGATAGTGGTGAGTTCTATCCATTTCATAACCTGCGGTTAACCATAACCCGTAATAAAGGTGTTCCTGCGCTAACAAAAGTTCATTGGGTAGATGGAACGCGAGCACGGCCATACCTAACAGTTGAGCCGTTGGCCACCGACTTAGGTCTCAAGGTTGACACGTCGTGCGACCGAGATGATGAGAAGTGCGTGCAAGATCTCGTCGACGGCTATAGTGGCAACGGAAACATCCTCATTTGGTACGTATTCACTACTTATGAATTTCACGCCCCTAAATTCTGCTAAAATAGGGGCCGCGTCCAATGCTGACTTTGAACCTGCGTAGCTGGGAACACAAGGAACTAAATAACATCGCCGAGCAACTTGGAGCGAATAACGTTGATAACTATCCCGATGACTCTTACAACTTGATCTGGACTCAGCCATATGACTACGACAAGATCACGTCTACTACCTCCGAGAACTGCCCCGGCTTAGACAATTAGGTAGATTTACAAATTAAAAACAACCACTATAACGCGGTAATACCTCAAATACCCAAACATAGTTTCATAAAAAAACGTTCTGCTCGCGTCAAGATACAGTTTTCCGAACGTCGAATTTGGCTCTAGCAGGAGCAGTCATGTAACTTTTGAGTGAATCGTTCCCATGTACCATTTCATTTTCATAGCACTTGTGGCTATGCTTTATTAAATATGTGTTGGATTTGATAGCGTGTTCAAGCCAGCCCTGACGATATCTCATGCGACCAAACATGTATCGTGCCGTAAAATCATCTTCTCTCCTTATTCTGTCTTTAGTCTGAATTATTGACGAGAAAGAAAAATGAGCTTATACAAAGTTGGATCAGCTATATTCTTCCACAAAATTGAAGGTAAAAAGCAAAAATAGATGCTACTTCTTTAAAAGTTCTAGTTTACTTACGTAATAAAACTAACTAACAATATACATGTTCTTAGGTCTCTGTGAGTTAGACTAATTGCATTATGGCTGACTACCTATTTTCGGCTCGATGAGTCTATCTCTCTTGACGTTGTATGTTTAAATTATGCATTGCAAGAGGTTCAGTCTGTACAGGTAGGAAATGTCCGCCCACTGCAGCCAGAATATCTGCATGGATGTCCACAAGCTATAAATACCCCGTCGACCAGTGGTCGCAGACTTTGACGAACTCGTTCTCGGATATAGATGGCTTCGCCATAAAACTTGCGTTTTCCTAGACATGATTAAAAAGGGGTCCCGATTCCGTTCAACCTGAGGCGATTTGGCCCAGCCCTCTTCACACATTTTAAACTCACCGATGTGATTATTGATTGACGAGATCTCAAGTTCGATGATTGACATTCTCTACTGAACAGGATTCAAGTAAATCAGCCCCAATGACAGAAATCTTAGTAGACCAAGGCCTACTAAGAAACTACAATAGATTGCTTCCCAGGTATTTACATGCTCTTTGTATTTGTTCGAAAGAGGTTGTGATAAGTTACAAATACCATTTCATACTATTTCTGTTGTTAAGCAACTCTTGCTAAGTTCTAACTATTTGGTAATGTGGGATGGTGCGGCATATGTAACTGAGCCGTCATTATTCCTCACAGCCATTTCTCTCCCTTACCGAGATGCGAGATGAAACCACCACCATAGCCACCCTCCAGGCTCGCCTTGTTAATCTGTAGAAGTAATTTCCCAACCGACTCCGCAGGGGTCACAGGTCCTTGATAACGTGGCGAGTATACTTTGAATTTTGCCTCTTGCTCTAGAACAGCTTTCAATTGGTCCTCGGATGCTATTGAGATTTGAGTCAGTAAAACGAGTCTGTGAATTTGGATATTCTGATACTTACGCTCGAATATACCGGTGTTTACGACTCCGGGGCATATGTTCAGGAACAGGACACCTTGGTCAGCGTATTGCGCGTGGAATTTGACTGCTGCTGCGTTCATAGCGGTCTTGCTGATTGCGTATGGCGCCGAAATAGCAAGCTTATGTTCTCTGGCCATGTCGACGTCTCCCAAGCCGGAAGATATGGTGATGATCTTCTTCGCGCGCCCCTTGAGGATGAGCGGCATGTATAAGTTGAATAGATGGATGTTTCCGATGACATTGACTTTGAAAGTCTCCAACAAATCAGCCTCAAGCCCCTGAGGAGTCTTTTCGCCTCTGTATGGCTATTAGCTTCCTGACAATTACTGTTTCCAGGCAATGGATGAAACATACACAACCCCGAGAGGTTCGAATTGGGAGTGTTGGCCCATGAGAGCCGCATTTGCGATGATGACATCTAGTGATCCATTGACGATGGAAGCGACAACATCCACAGTTTTCTAGAAACAAGTTAGGTGATCGTAGAACTTCAAGCTGAGCACGATCCTTAGTTGGCTTGCCTTCAAGGAGTCATAGTCCGACATGTCTGCCTGAACTATGTGTATATTGGGGCGATTGATCTCGGCGGCCACCTTTTTGTCCGTGGTAGCCTTGTCGCGGACCAAGCCTACAACTATGTTCTTAGGGTCTTCGGAGAGCTGGCGTACAAATTCGAACTGATCTTGATAGTTAGTCTTCTGGCGCTTGAGTTCTTCAAAAATGATTTAATCACGTACGCCAAGGCCGCGAGAGGCACCGGTAACCAAGTATGAAGACATGTTGAGATCTATAATGGTTGCTTGAATAGGAGACTTGTAAATCTGAGCTGGGAATTACTTAGAAGGAATCAAATGGTGTTGTTGTTCTGATGTTCTACATTTTCAAATACAATCTCATCATACTTATACTCAAAGCATCCTGGAGAGTACAGGAGATTACCAATGGCCAAGGGCTTGGGGCTTGACCGAAACGAAGCCGAATAGCATGACTCTTTCCATCGTGTTGAGATCATTAATAAGCTTTGTCTAGCAGCTTCAGTACCTAATCTATCGCTCATGAATAATTCACGACGAAAGATGCTTGCTAGACGGACTAGTGTCTGATTGGCGGACCCTCCTCAATCAGGTAATACGTTTAGCGTTTCGAGCGCGCTACTGATGGAATGCCAAGACTTACGGCTCGCGGAAACTTGCAGGTGGTGGGGCACTTGTGTTCATGGTGGGCTGACATGCCGCTGTGATAAGTTGTTTCGTTGGATCACCTCGCTGTATAATAATGCACACAGGCATCTTTTCCCGACAATATCGATCTCCACGACTACCTTTCTTCGCGGAAACTTGCGCAGCGGACCAATTCGTCATTCCGTATAACAGATTTGTGTCGTGGAAAGTCAGATCTCGCCCGAACTGCGCGGACACAATGCCATCAACTGGCAAGAACAAGGCAATCAGAGGCTGCTGGACATGTAAAGGTTGTCTTGAATCATCAGGGGAGCCGCTCCCCCTTGACTATACCATCTTGCTAACTAACCCATCCAGATCGCAGAGTTAGGTGTGACCTTGGCTTTCCTAGTTGTGCGAACTGCGCTCGTGTACAACAAGTATGCCAAGGGTACGGCGTAAGGAGTTCCCAAAGTCAATTTTTCTACTTCGCTTTTATAGGCGAATTTCGGAGGAAATGCATTCCTTTTGGGCCTGAGTGGCATCGAGAGAGCCCCGAGACTCTACCAAATCACGCTTACAGCAGTCAATGACTGACCCCGAGTGCGTAGGTGCGTCTCTCTTGGCCGAGAGATGGAGACAAAAAACGCTTCATGGTTAATGAGGTATCCGGTCCTCTAACCAAAACCTCAAAGTGTGATAAGATCGAGCTGGTACACACCTCTTCCTTTGACATGGAAATGTACTACTACTTAGTCGGGCTCCGGTCTAGCAGCAAGTCCCTCGATTCAGGTAGATCTGATATGCACACTGACACTAACAGGGGCCACCAACGAATGCGTTACTCAGCCAGCTAAACTGATTTTATCATGTCCTCTACCATCAATGCCAGCTACTCTAAATGCGGAAGAGCTAGAACTACTTCAGTACTGTAAGTAGCAATGGATGCCTCCACTTGGCTGTTGGCTTAGATAAAGATTGCTTATCAAGAGAGGAAACTCAGTCCATTCCACCGCCTACTCGACCCTGGCTACGTTCAGCCTCGATTTGACTGATCTTCGTGATCTGCTTATTAGGTTGGCACTATCGGACCATACAATTCCATCTCGCGCCGTTCTCCATGCAATACTAGCGCTCTCATCACTTGTCCGCGACAGCTTCCAATTGCAAGCTGCACAGCACAAGACAGCGGCTGTTGGTGCGCTTAGGGCATCGGCGACGAATGGTATTAACAGCACTGCAGAGGCAGCTCAGCATGTTGCTACTAATATGTTGCTGTGCTCATTCGAGGTCTGTTGTCTCGGAAAAGGCTCGTAATAAAGTCGAATACTAAAAGCTGTTCACAGATCCATATGGTGTGTGTAAAAGCCTTCCGTGCCCGACCTCAGTCACCTTGTTTCATGCGATATAGCAAATTCTGTGATGTGAAGCTTAGAGGTCCCGACTAAAGTGTTGCTATGTACGCAGGGAACAGACTCTCACGGTCACTGGCCGTTTTATCTGATAGGCGCTCGAGACATCTCTAAGACAACGGGTCTAGACACCCAGATGTACAAGTCTGATATCCGTGAGTTGATCTTATGGACATTTTACCATGATGTTCTAGCAAGATTCAGTCTTCTTCATTGGAGAAGGGAGTCGGTCCTCAGCTTTCTTGCAAAACAGCTTGGTGCTGAGGGGGGATGGCAACGAGACCTATGCGGTTACGTAACGAAGGTATGCATACCCAATCCACTTCATCAGGGACAGATCACCAACTCTTTACACCTAGCTTAAGCTGAATGTCGGCCCGTTACCCTCGATACTGAGACACCTGGGGGATGTCTTAGACGCTTTCTGCGGCTCGACACAGTCACCGGACTCTATAATTGCCTTCCGGAAAGAAATACATGTCGCTGAGCATGGTGTCAAAAATGTCCCAGAGTCGCATATGACGCCCGTTTCTTCGACGAATGAGGTGTCTAGTAGAATGGCGGTCCTGACTGAAGTTTACCGGACGGCTGTCCTTGTATACATCTCTCGAATCTGCATGAACAGGTTCGGAGAGTCAAGGGACTTAGGGCCTCTACTGGACAAAGGATTCGCCCAAATCGAGCAGATGCAGAGATGCGAACGCCTTTTCCCGATATTTATACTTGGTTGTGAAGCGGACACGGACGAACGCAGAATCATGGTTCTCAATCTACTGCGGAGAACGGAAAACAAACGCGTTCGAGCTTTGGATTGTATACGGCGTGGGTTAGAGTCCGTCTGGATACAGGACGATCTTCATGCCGACGAAGACATGACGCTTGATTATATGGATAAGCTGAGCGTCGTGGTTAGCTCTAGTCACACCCTCCCGACCTTCGTTTAGTCGGCCGAGCGATCGCGAACCCCTGGCGTATAATAGTAGATGGGAATTGAACCAATTGGCCTGATTTCAATAACAGCAATATCAGTGACTCGTATGTCGTCATAACCAACTCGGCTGTAGTGCTTGGCACAGATTGAGTTTGCTGCTGTGAACCCTAACAGCATTCGACTTTGGCGGTTTTAGTAGTAACGCCTTTAAATTTCTAGGATTTACTATATCGCGATACTGGAAATCGATTTGGCACACGGAGAAACAACTAGGACTCATTTGCCCTTGAATCGCGTATTCAGGGTCAGAGAAAGCAAAGGGCGCTTGATTGGCAGCCGTGTGAAGGGAATCTTTGGCAACGAGGGGCTTTCTAACATGTATTTTCGTTGCAAAGCAAGTTTACAAACAAGAACAGCAATCACCCCGGTACTGGCAAAACTGCATATGCACACAGGGTCCAACTAGAACATTGTCCGGACTAACTGACCTATATCAACTAAGTTCGCTCCCTACCATGTGGCAATCTATTAACCTGTTTGTGGACGTCAGTAGATAGTTTCCTCCTTTAACTACATGTAGTCTTTACCTCAACTGAGCAGTCAAAGACAACTTTATGTAGTGACCAGACTGGTCTAGACCAATCATAATGGCTACACGGGCGTCCCATTGTGCCGGGGTCGGCGGGCTGACGTCACTTAATTTACGAGTCAGATACCATGCATAGGTAGTATGCATGGGACGTCACTAAAACCACAATCCACACGAACTTCCACGTTCTTATGATACTTAACCGAAGAACACTCTTGGTACACAGGATTTAATCTAGGTTGAACCGATAGGGGTTCATGCCCGCTGTGACTATATATCTATTAGAATATGACATGATCTTATTCGGGACTCGGATTCGGATTCGGATCCTGATCCTCGAACTGCATAGATCCGGCGTATAGACATATGAACTTCTCAAGCTCTGCCTTCCCAAGGTCAGTCAAAGCTTCCCAATAACGACGGGTCGTTGAATGTGTCTCAAAGTATCCCATGTCAGAGTATATAGTAGATAGGTTGAAAGACAGTAAGTTAAAAATGAAATGAAATGAAATAAAATAAAATAAAGACCCTGGCGTGAGACGTAAAGTGCACAAAGACGAGGTACACAAGGCAGATTGGCAGCTTCGGACTGGAGGAGAAACGTCCGGTGAGGAAATCAGAACCAAAACACATTGATACAAGCTAACGTAAAATTCACTTGTTGGACGTATCAGCCAAATTCGCGATCTTAGCCAAATTTGATATTTAGATGTCGCTTCGCATGTGTTCCTTATCACGTCGGCAAGACGGTCACGCCAATACTCCGTGGTACCTCGACAAGCGGAACAGCTGGAACGCATAGTACCTGGGTTATTCGAGCTACAAATGCGCCTGTAAGGAATCCATCTACCGGCTATAGTCAGGGACAGGACGGTGGGGTTGTCATAGTTCTGGGTTTATACCGAGTAATTTGATCTCCGGTAATCCTTCGTTCATTTAGTGCCTCTATCCGTCCGATCTATTTCGGCACCGTAGTTCATATATACCTACAAGCCATTTTGCTCACTATGAATGCCCGCTAACCATTTACCAAATCCCGCATAATACGCCGTAGATGAAATGATCGTTAGTTAATTTGACGAGCCAATCGCGTCTCATGCCTGTTCAACTAGAAGACCTCGTGAATTGTCTTATGTTGAGTACATGACCTGCCGTTGCTGTTGGTGCTGTTGTTGCTGGTGGTGATATGGCAACGTGGTCGATGCACAGCCTGGACACATGCGATTTTCGGTGCAGCGACCATGCTTCGGACAATGCCAGTCGGCACTGGACCGGCACGTCTCACATTCAGGACAGTGCTCCCATAGATCGGCAGACACCCAATGGCTTTGGCAAAAGCTGTAACGAAAGCCATTAAAGTTTTCTTCTGGTCTAGTGCCTCCTAGCCCACCACGTAGAAGCTCATATTCAAGCCGTTCTCGCTCTTCCTTGTTCTTTTTGCCCTTGCCATTGCGTGCCTTTTTCCACTGTTCCTCCCACTGTCGAAAAGCCTCGGTATATTCACGGATCTGTGCCCATGATTCGTCGTCGGAGAGCAACATGTCGACCATCAAGTCCACGTCCAACTCCTCCACATTAGGCTGCTGTCTCAACCAGGTTGCAAAGCACGGGTTGGCGCGGCAGGGCTTCGCAAATATGTCAGTCGGTCCGAAAAAGGCAGAGAGATCTGCGAAGGGGTTCCCGCAGTTTTCCCCACCTCCACAGGAACATGCCTGGTTGCAGCCCAAACCGTATTTGCTACACCCGCAGCCAATGCATATCTTCTTCTTCCCACGCCCCTTTTTACATGAACAAATCATCTCCCCCGGTTTCGGTTGGTCGCTCGAGGGCGTAGGTATCGATGATACGGGGGCTCTTGAAGGTTCTGGGTTGGTGTAAAGCTAAGATAGATTTCAGGGTTAGACCGCTTGTTCCGTGGGCCAAGGAAAGCAACAAGGATATCTAGGGGATCTAAGTTCATACCTCGGCCGACTCGTCTGCTGGCTCCCCCTGGGCGTCCTCGTCATCATTCTCTGCCAGGTCCTCGGACATGTGACGAGAAACGTCATGGGACTGGGGCGTTGGCAAAGGAGCCGGACTATAGTGTGTAGCCACGTTGGGGTCCTGATACGATGGCGAAGCGGTCTGGTATTGACCACTATGGGTTGGTGTGTGCGATGCATAGGAGTCTCCGTAAGACGAGAGACTGCCGTGCTGTGGCTGGGTTTGCATAGCAGCGATCGTAGCATTATTCCTTTGTGGTGGCGGTTGACTATACGATGCTGCCGTCTGGGGATTCGCAGAGACAGGTGAATAGGTCATCCTAGCGGTAGCCTGTGAAGCATGCGCATGTGACTGTGCGTAACCGCCATTCTGGACGCCGTTGAGCCCGGCAGGGGCGTAGTGCCCGGCGTGAGGCGAGAGCTGGGGGCTCGCCTGGGCATGTGTATACTGATTAGCATACGGGTTGGCCTGGTGCTGCGGGCTGTAGGGCGAGGCCCCGTAGCCGGTCGTCGAGGCACTGGTCTGGTATCCGCCGCTTCCGTAGCCATTATGCTGTGTCGTCACCGGACCGGCCGAGTACGAAGCGTAGGTAACGGCCTGATGGTGGGCGGAGGGTGCCGCAGCGGACTGTGTTGCGGCAGCGTAGGGGCCATTGCTGTAGCCGGCCGAAGTTGCTGCTGCTGGGTAGAGGGCGAGGCTACCGTTCAGGCTCGGGTGCTGCCTCAGAGCGGGAGCAGTGGTTTGTGGGATGGCGTTGCTGGACTCTCTCGACGTGTTCGATCGCTGTCGTTTGGATGACATAAACCCGGACATGGCAGTTGTGCGATCGATCACACGGAGCCCCTGTGGGTCGGGGCAGGGCAGGTCGGAAGCAGGACACCACACACCTTTAGAAGGCCTGTCGTGGAAATGGGTCCTTCGTCGTTCTTTGTTGTCTGCTGCTGCTGCTGCTGCTGCTGGCTGGCTGGCTGGCTGCGTTGTCTGGCTATTCCTCTTCTCCGAGGCTCTACATCCGCATTAGTGACAACAACTCTTCTTTCCCTCAGGCTCTCTCTCTTCTAGAGCATAGGCCTGGGTTCTGCCAATTGACCGGACCCGGATCCAAATGGCGTGTTGCGAGGAATTTCTACCGATGGTAGATATGTGCTAGAGAATAGTTTAATTTTTTTTTCTTCGAGGTTTCGAGGTTCCGCGTCTGTTACAAGAGGGAAAAAATGTGGCGTCCACATCCTAGGCCCCGCGCTAAGGAAAAGGTGGCCGTTAATTACCTTAGACAGGTACCTTAGGTGCCGGCATAGGCCTGCTGGTTGGTGTGTTTTTGTTACCTACCTACCGGAACGGGTAATTGTAGCAGTGTAGATCCCTACATGGCCAGGGCGGGTTCAGGGCAGAGTTCAGGACAGCGTTACGCTGTGGGCCCTGTGGCTGGTGGGAGGAAGCACCGATGGCAGGCCGCGGAGCAGTAGACGCCAGTACCTGTCAGATCGCCAGATCCCCTATTGGCCCTGGTGGGTTCTGAGGCATTGGCGCTCTGCTTCTCAGGGGCCGATGTATACTTACCTACTTGTACTTATGTATGTATTCTGGGTACTAAGACATTACCTCTAACTTACCTAGTTGTAGAGACAACTCGAAGCAAGGATAAATAGGGAGCGTATCCACCCCCTTGCTAGGTATCTTACACGCAGAATAAGGGGTGATTGCATTCCCGAACGATCGAGCCCAGCAGTGTTTTTCCCACGGATACGGATTTACAGTCCAAGCAATCATATTGCTGTGTTGATTAGTATCTACCAGAGACATGAACGTGCGGTACATGGCAGATCCACGGATCGCGATCTCATCGCGGAGAGAATAAAGGAGTCCACACTGGTGATGGTTTTAATTACCTATCTGCTAGGCTTGGGCACGCGAAAGTAGGTACATTGGTGATCTCCTTATAAATCATCCCTTAACAGCATTACATGGGGCATCCCAGGTCGTTACCTCCGAAACATGGCCGGGGCCTGCCTACTGCATACGAATAAACACAATCGGTAACAACCCGTAACATGATCAGATTTTTGATCCGAATCCGAGATCGGGTCCATTGCATCTTACTCCTTATCAAACACGGATTCCGACCTGAATATATGGGTAGATCACGTAAGCACACCATTGAATTTTGGCTAGAAGATATATACCAGGTAGAAACATTTCATGAGCTACCTTTAGTTACCGGAAAGATGACGATGATTTATTCATCCATAAAGAGTAGAAAAGAAAGGGGACTTGGCACGAACTTATCCAAGACAGAACCAGGGCAGCGGGTAATGCAAGTTAACTCGAAAGGCGGGCCGAGAGATGCAACTACAGTAGCCAAGCACCGCTAAATGGAGCCCTAGACTAGAGCAGGCATGCATAATTGTGACGTTCACCGAATCTCATACTAAGAAGCTGATGAAACCAATTCATCAATTTCCTCTTTTTCTTTTTTCCAGAGTTGTATTGAAGCGATGGTAAAGTGACTATAGAATAGGTGGATAATTTCGTCCGCGTGTAGATTTCTCTAAGCCACAAAAAGTCTCTGATCAGATCATCGTCACGTATTTATCGTCCCATCGAAGATCATCATATATCATATCCTTTAGAATCAGAAAGCGCACAGGAAAATAAACTTATTGGCGCGGATCCCTCCGAGTAACACTATAAGAGCCGTGGTCTGGACTACCTAACTCCAGTCCAAACCTCGGTTACAGTACCGAGGTCATCTTCGTAAATGGCAGCCAAGATATGGTCCTCGAATATCAAAGACGTATCATCAATGGCACGTAGTTCCTCAATGTTTCTCATAAATCCTCTTCTCGTCTTTGGTGGCTCATCGCCCTCTTTCTTCATGAACTCGTGGTCGCCAGGGGGGGGTGCACAACACACCAGTCTTTCGCCTTCGAGGCTTCCCTCTGCTCGTGTTCGGTGCGCCAGCGCAAGCAGTAGCAAGCAGAGTGGGAATGGTGCCGTGTTGGCAATCGTCCACGCAAAGAGTACGCCATAAGCGCGTCCCCACGCGTAAAACGGCGGCGCGAGCTCGAGTGTGTTAAACGCCGTGATGACCCAGAAGATGAGCCATAGTGCGGCCCACGGCTGTCCTAAGACCATGGCGGCGTTCCCGGACGCGTTCACGGACGCGTTCACCATCCAGTAGACTACAAGTAGGAAGGATACCCCGTCTGTAGGCCGCCGCGCTGATGGTTATCTCCGTTGCCGGTCCCGGGGCTCCCGAGAGTGGCACACCAAGGCGAAAGGTACTAGCGAATATGTTAAGGACACGAACATTAATAAGACCAACGTAGCGAGCCAGCGCCATACGATCAGGTGCCAAGTGGGTGCCCTTGAGGTTTCGCATACTTCTTTAACGGAGATGGTTATAGACATCCTCATATGTACGTCGAAGCCACTCCTATCCGTAAAAGTGATCATGAGAAAGGGCGGAGGTAAGTAGCATCGATGGTTACACCGGAGATGAGCGTAGAAGACATACGCTATGTATATGGATAAGAAGGACTAAAACGGGATGAATGCCACGATAATATACCTATTAGCCTAATCATACCGTAAGAGTGGCGGCCAAAGGCTTCAATGGCCGAACGTCGACGTTTAGTATTACACTCGTCATCAACTATTATCATCGATCAATATATGGCCTTGGAGACCACTTACGAGGCACAGGGCCAGGATTACAGCAGCTGGGGCCCTTCGCCGCGATCATTAACAAAAAAAAGAGGTATTAGTAAGGAGCATCTGAATGCTCCAGCTGGTCCCAAACTGAGCCGCGAACTGGGACGGGAGCAATTGAAATGTGGTCGTCGCTTGGCGCGCTGTCTGGATGACGGACATATTGGCTTTTGACGGCGTCGAGCAGCAGCGCAATCGCGTTTAAAATAAGAAGTATCGCCGCCCAGACGATACGAGGTAGTGATAGCCGCGACATTGTCATAAGGTGGCACCCTGCCCTCTGCCGTCGAAGTCGACGACACATACTTCAATACGGAAAATGCCCCAGTATAGCGATAGCGCGTCGAACTCGAACGTCATGAGTAGGTATGTCTCATTCGTATCAGTGCCCTTGTCGGCCTGCATATAAACAGAGCGTGATGCCAGAACCTGATACGGTTTACCGAATCATAGTCGTGCGGGTCGATTGTTTCGGATTGAAACGTCGAGTTGGTTTCGTTGGCTATGATTCTTCTGATAAATCTCTCTCCGAAACCGAATATAGTCGCATCGTTGATTTATCGGATTCACTCGCTCGGCCTGCTATTAGCCAGGTAGATGAGAGACCTCGGGTAGAGCGTTGGCTCGTCCCTGCATATTGGCAGTCACATTAGGTATCCCCTTCAATCGTATCAACTCAGACGGAAAAAACCCGAGTTAAAAAGAATAGAAGAAAAAAAGTTCCGAGAACCACAAGGGTCTGAAATGTAAACTGTGATGCTAGGGTACTTTGAGGCTTAAACAACAAGTTTCTTTCGAATTTGAAAGTTGCAATAGATCGAGCAAGACGTGCAAAGATCATTGAGGCACGACCGTATTAAATCCAGATCGACAACAAGCTTGAACAAAGTACGAACTGACAAGCAGTTTTATATATAATCATCCTTATTAAGTTCAAGTAGCTGAGGCGTTAACTTCAACTGAATTTCGTCAGATATAAACACTCGTCGATTCGCACCTAATGATAGAGCTGAGAGTGTTTGAAGGACATTAAACCTTATAATGAAAACTTCTCTACTGTATTTCTCATAAGATGAGGTAGGCCTGATCGTAAGGGCTAAGTTATTGTCTCTACCTATGCTCAACCTCAGACTGGAAGCCATAACAGCGACGAGCGACGCCAACATGTACCATGAAACAACAAGCCAGAATCACTCTCAGACCAACTTTTCAACGAGAGGTAGGGATTATAGAGTCGGCAATGCATTTGTCCACCAAAGTCCGGCCCTCCTACGTTCAACCTTAAATACTTAGTCAAACCAACCTCAGCCTTGCTTGCACTTGCAGTCTTCAATCAAACCTTCATCATTCGACTGCTACTACGTCTAAAATTACTGTTGCCTATGTTAGGTACCTCGGCGTATAAACGAATAGGAGTTAATTGATATGTAATCGCTGTGGGCATGAATTCCATGAAATACATGGTTGGCTATATAAGATAAAGTGCGGTCCTTCATTCCTATGCCATGAAAGTCACCTTAACTCCTAGTGGCAATAGAAAAGGGGTCTATTGGTTAGGCCAATACACGAATATACGTGACCATTCTTTTTGATGCCTACGATTCTGGTGACGAAACAGCATTGTCCATTTCCGAGTCCCTCCCTTACACCTCCTCCCCAACATGCTAATCTTACGATACAAAAAAAAGGTGCTAGAATAGTAGTATAAACTATATGACTTTCGGAATATATTACCCTGCCTGAACTCCAAACTGCCAGTATGACCCTGGATCCTGATGACTAATACGATGTAAGCTTGGCCAGCAGATCAAGCGTATCATAGGTCCACATCCAATCGTTGCAATTCAGATATGGTGGCCGCCAAGCTGGCCGCGAGACGCTCCACACGCTTCAAGGCCATACTGGCAAGTTTGTCCTCTTCTGAAGTGTCCACTAGCTCATATCGAGCAAAAGCCTTCTCCGGCTCGATCCCGCCAAAGATATCGACTGGTGAAAACCCATCGGTATCGAGCTCAAGCGGACGAAGAGACGGGGTAGAATAGTCATCATCGTCAAATATATCGCCGTCTAGATTCGAGACTTTCTTCTCGGCGGGAGAAGGCTCTGAATTCAAGTCGGGAATTTGCGGCTTCTCAATTGTCGAGAGAACGGGAGCCTCTAGAGAAGGTGCATCCGTCTTGTCATTGTCTGATACAGGAGCCTCATCCACAAAGTTGGATGACTTGCCCATTAGAGCATCGGTGTCAATTTCGGGAAGCTCCGGGGTCTCCAGCACGGCAAAGACACGAGGCTGGTAATAGTCGGTAGAGCTCTGGTGCAGCATCGAGAAGTCCATAGTCTGTTCCGGTATCATGACCATGCCAATCTGTTGTTGTTGTCCAAAGGGCGTCGCAGTGTATGGATTGGGGTCCTTTGGTATTTGCGTAGGCTCAGGTTGTCTCCGCTCCATTTGAGGCTGTGATTGAGACAGAATGGCGGCAGGATCCTGAGCGAGTGAGTCGAGCAAGGTTGAAAACGACGGTGTCGCTAGCAGCATGTGCGCCAAGTTACTCAAACGCCGGTTCTCTTCTAAAAGAGAACGGTTCTCGGCACGTAGGTCATTGTTCTCGGTAACTTTGGCGGCAACTTCGGCCTCAAGTTGGCCGATGTATTCTATGTAAACGATTAGCATTGACGAGTTGGATATGTACTGGAGGCTTCTCACCTTTTCGTCTGGAGCGGAAAGCACGAGCGGAAACCTTGTTTCGAAGTTGGCGTCGCTCCTTGCTGCTAAGTTTCTTGCCTTCTTCGCTAGCAAGCAAACGTTCATCGTCATCCATCTCGTCCTGCTCTTTCTTGAGGCGAGGAACTTGAACAAAGGCAGAATCCTCATCGTCATCGTGGTCTGATGCCGTGATATTCGACCGCATTTTATTCAGTAGCTGTGTAATTTTTTGCTCAACCACGGGATCATTTGGCTGAGAACTCTTGGATGAGCGAGGTTGCTTGGGCTGCTGTTGTTGTTGTTGTTGTTGCTGTTGTTGCCGGCGTTGTTGTTCTTGGCGTCGCATCATCTCTACTTGATGCTGTAGTTTCTGTCCTGCCCTCGCATCCGCCTGGGCCTGGGCCTGAGCTTGAGCCTTGGCCATGGCGGCGCGTTGCGCGTGCATACCAGGATACATCCGGACCGTGCCGGGCTGACTCGCGGGAACGGTGGATGCCATGCTGCCGTTGTGGGAGTTCACCGGCGGTGTCGAGAAAAAGAAGGGTTGCTCTGCAGGCGAGTCGAAATCTATATCCATGTCGGGCGTTGTCATTGCGTTCTGAGAAGGTGTGCTGTTGAAATCATACAACTCTTCGCCCGGGTTGATATAATCCAAGCCGTAGTTAGCCATTTGAGCATTGGTCTCGTTAAGCGCGAGTGTGTTGGCCAAAGCACCCGGAACAAGGGGTGTTTGCTGCTTATAGGCATCATATTGATGGCTAGGGCCAGACAAGATCTGGTTTGGAGGCATAGTGGTCGGCGTGGTCGTCATGGTCGTCGCGGATGGGGTGAACTGTGACTTGTTCGCGGTTGGCGACAATGACGGTGATTGATATGGGGTTCCATTGTATTTGATAAAATCGAACAGCTCGAGAGGATCGTTAGAAACCGGCGAAGCACCCGTTGACCCGTGGGCCTCCATTGCAAAAGATAGCGATGCTCGTGTGGCGACAACGGCGAACCGGGAAAATAAAATAGATAGGCTTAAACAGTAGGAGCTGCTAATCTGCGGTAAATGATGAACACGGTAGTCTATAGTGGTGTTGTTGATGCTGGCTAAAGGGTTGTGAATGGAAAGAGATCGAAAATAATGGGGATGGGTAGATCGGCTGGGACCATGGGCGTTAAGAGGGTTGAAGGGTGTGAAGGGTGCAACGACTGGAAAGCCGTCAGGGCTCTTTGGGTGGCTTGGCGCTTCTCGGCACCTCTCTTGGTCGTTGGGCGCTTGGTCCGTGGTCGACCATGGTGGCAGGGATCAGTGGTCGGGATATGGACCAGGACATGGACTTAGGACGCACCAAGAGAGGGGAGGGGACGCGTAAGCCTCTGCGGTGGACTGCAATGGGGCCGACTGATAGTTCGGGTGTGCACAAGGTATGGGCCTGCTTAAGGTACCGCTAGAACTACACTAGAACTGAGTGGACTGCTGGACCACGGGCTAAAACAAGCCCTCTCCCCCGAGCCGGCCCTGGCGAATTAGAACATCACATCTGGGGAGATGTGTTCACCTCGATAGCTACAAGTACTTAGTAACTACCTGCCAACTGCTCCGCCCCATATGTACATAACTATCGACACCCCGCCTACCGCATGCCACTCTCCTCATTTCTAGGCGTTACCTACATATCTCATCTAGGCAGGAAACGCCAAAGCGGGACGAGCACATCAGAGACGACCTTAGCATAGATGACGAGGCCAGCTTCCTCTTCAAGCGTTACTGTCCAATCGTCAACTGCCTTCTCTGCAACAATGGAAAGCGTGCCTCAGGCTACCAGCTAGCGGGATGAGGGGCGGTGTAAGCGATGACGATGCTATGCTTAACAGCAACGACGGCAACGACGACGATGATGAGGCATAGGTGAATAATCCGGCATTTCTACCTAATTGGGAATCATGATGTTTTATAGAACACGACCCAGTTGCTATATTACATAAATTAGAGGTATACTATACTGTCGTATTGGCCCAATCTTTGCCGTTCAAAGGCCGTAGAGCAAGGTGATCGTTGTGATTCAAGTTGGTATCTTGTTTTTGAATAGCGGGTAGCGAAGACTTTCCCAAAATAGCAGTCGAGGAAGAGACTAGGTGTTGGGATGCATGCTGGGCTAGGTAGTATAATTTACAACGGTTTTATCACTAGCATCAAAACTGCGCAGCATACCTACAAGTGCCTAGGTAGCTACCGGACGTACGGCCGGATTTGTCGGCATTGGGGCGCTGTTATCATGGGAATTATCTAGTAGGCATTTGCAGAATGTCGAGTCTGGGTCGTCCGCAGAGGCAGATACCTAGATATTTTCTGGTTCGCTGTTAAATGGCAGCCTGGAGTATAAATGGATCGGGCACTACCCACGCATCTGGCATCTGCCAATACTCATCTCAGGTTCATACCTACATATGTAGGTAGGTAGGTATCTGCATTGTTTGACCTATTACTGGGTAGTAGTCTAGCATAGCAACTAGCCACCAAACAACATGGCATGGGAATGAGCCAACCGGATCTGATGGTCCCCAAAGCACAGCCACCACGGCTTACCACACCAACCTACTTAACCTAGAGTGTAAGTACTTCGTAGAATACCTAGTTAGCTAGTTAGTAGAAGACCAGACTCGTGGGTGCCGCTCGCTGCTCGCGGAATGGTTAGAAGTTGCGAATGGCCGACTGGTCACTTGGTAGGCTACTCGACTACCTACATGTTCAAGAAGCTAACAAGCCAACCAGCGCAGGTTATCATTGAAGGTGAGTTTGCTACTGTACTTGCTCACCTCTCAGAGTAATCTGTACACACTACCTATAACGTTCTTAATAGAGCACTGAACCGGTGACAGAGATACAGTCGGTCTCGCGCATCGCTAACTTCCGAGGGCCTGGGGAAAGCCGGTCAAAGGACAACAAGGCCATAATCCTCAATGGCGCCGAGGACTGCAGAATGATGGAATGCAAAGGTAGCTAGCTAGGTTAGCTAGGTTGGCTTGCTTTCTACATACACTACAGCATCCTTGCTGCCATACTATTATGTATACAGTAGGCCGAAGCATTGTTTTTTCCGCTCATCTCCGTGCAACAGCATCCTAGTACAATTTTGAAATGTATGAAACCCGTCATTTTCATGTAAAACATAGCTTCGTCCAATCCATCGAACGAAGCACCCGTCTGCCGATGTGGGCAGACGATCATGCCGATGGAAACAACAAAGGGCGTCTTACTAGACGTCTCCTTACTTAGTTTCAGATAGGAGCCGTTCACCGTCCACCGTTCGTCGGCGGGTCGGGACTACGTCGTCCCCGCTCAAGTCATTTGGTTGTGCCGTGGCGGTGCATCAAATATGAATACGCTGATTGGACCAACATTGCGCAAGTTATGGGTCTTGCCGTGGTTTTATGCAACATGTGGCTTGGGCCTAAGTCCTCCAGCTGGACAGGGTCCTTGGGCGAAAAATACGAGAAATCAGGTTAGAGCATGGCGCAGCATCTAAATAACGTAATCAGCGACTGACAGATCTTTGATGTAGGAAAGGGGCCACTCTCAAATATCAGACAACGTTGATTTTCATTAGCCACTGCCGCCATTAAACTTAAAATAGGGCGTTTACTACAAGTATAATCGCGAAGAGACGAGCCAAGAAGCCGATTACCTGAGTACAACACAACCTGAGGTAGTATACCGACAGGCTCCAGTACACATATACCTACCACTAACTACAGTACCACACGCCTATCACCGTCCGCCAGCTGGGCGTACACGGGGCTCGGGAACCGGCCATTAGCCGATGTGGTACGACATCTGCGGACTGCAAAGCAGCTCTATGCCGGGAGCCTGTCAAATATTTGCTTGAGCCGAGAGGGTCCCCGCTGTCCGCTGGGCGGTGTATAGCCTCGTTCGGACCAGATATCTTACTTATACGTCTTGGCTGCTACTACGACAGTGTGGCTGGCTTGGGCGTAATCAAGGCACTTGTTGATAAATCGAACACCAGTCCGGCGATACTATATCCCGTAGGTTGTCGGGGGGTGTGCAACATAGTGGGATGTCGACTCTAGCCTCCCCTAGAGTAGTTGACTAGAAATACCGATTATGTAGATACAGCCTCTAGCAGCCTGTAAATAAGAGATTTCTGATCAATTTTGGTATAGTCAGGCCACTGTTCTTTTAGCTAAGTAAGGGATGTGCTGCTAGAAGGCAGTGCTCTTTTCCCCCTTACTATGTAACCTTCGATAGGTGAAGCCAACAGCGCCACCCCCTATGCTCGCGCTATGACGTGGACCAGTAGAATTAAGGACAAACATATTTCATAAGTACACAAGAGGCCTCCAGCTCTTCTGCACTTGTACGCGAAAAACTCGAAGCAACTATGATATTTCAGTTAAACGAAGTGCTACTGGGTCCTGCATGGGCAAACTTAAAGGCGACGTATCTAAGTTTCAACCTTAAGTTTCACTAGCACTCAAATTGCAAGTGATTAATTGAAATTTTGAGCCATATCTATCTGTAAATGATACTTACTAACAAATCCAGTACCTAAGCGCCCAATACTATCAACTTTGACACTGAACATGAACGCAAACCCACAGGTGCGGTTAACTCGCCCTCGTTAATATATGTTTACAACCCGTGACTCATTAATTCCTCATTAACTACATAAAATGGAGCCTGGCAACCATTCGCAATGATATCTGAACCAGTTGTACTCTCATTAAGCTGGCCAGCTTATTTCATGCCCACAATTACACACGGCATCATTGTATGAGTTTTATCATAGTTTGATTAAACACGTCACGTCACTGTAAAATTATCACCGTCTAGCCTACGATCTCCCCGGAGACAATGCACTAACGGTTTGATGTGGACTGGGCTTACTATTCATTGTTGTTTTACCGCGTATTATTCACAAGATATAAACTAACTGTTGTTAGTTCCCAAAGATAGCCGACATCCCCCTGATTACCACTTAGATACAACATCTGTATTACGATCTTCCTTACATACTCTTGCTCCTGTGACGCCTAATAGCAAGGACATATGAAACAACTATTGAAGTGAACTATACTGAGAAATAGATGGTACTTGGTCCGTCCCACGAACCCTATTGCATACTTCAAATCATTGTTCCAAGGACAGTCTAAACACACTTGTGTTTATAAGATAGATGGATAGCTTTCGTAACACCAGAGTGTTGGCTCTCCTGGTAGATATCTTTTGTAAGTGTCATACTCTCGCAATACTTCGCGATACCTATAGCCACAAATCACTTCCCTAGAGCGGCGGAACAAAGAAGGCATATAGATATCTACGACATTAAGTATCAAAGACTTACCCCTACGTTGCCACCAGTATCTAGAGGTCGTGACAGTATGTACGGTAACAGCATCATTGATTCGATTTGTTTTGCCTGTAAGGTGCTACCTAGGGATGGTGGTTTTAAATTTCTTCCGCTGCTAGTTGACAGAAAGTGAAGACTATTTTGAGCTTGCTTCGATCCCGTATTCTATTCTCGTGACAGTGAGTAGTCAGGTATCTAATAGCTGGAAGAACGACTCAAGATCCTTAGATCATCTACCGATTTATTCCTGCCACAAAGAAGTATACTCTCGAATACAGCTATATTAGTTCCACGAATCTGTTTTAGGGGGCATTTTATAACAACATGCGTTTTATATCCACCCCAAGAAGAGGGCTCCTAGCAACTGTTATCTTCTTTTCCTCCTTTTTCCTCTATTTATTTCATTAGGAATCTTTTTTTTCTTTCATGTCTTGTGGTCCCATTATCTGGTTTTCATACCAATAACACCCAATTATTCATCCTTTGAAGCCTGCCATGAATGGGTTTCAAATTGTCACAAGGACTAGTCTTAGGTAGGGTAATGCAACTACCCGTATACCAGGGTCTGGTCAGCGATATCGCGGACTCAAGCAAACACGATAATTGCAATATGGACTTGACTGATCTGGATAATCTGGATTTACTTGATTTGGATTCGCAAAGAGCGAACTTATTCGTGTATAAAAACTCTAGATTCGCCGCTGGGCTCGAGAGAGAAACTTAGACTTCTATGCCTCCTTGATGCCCAAGATTATTGCAATATTGAATACCCTTCCAAGCCCTAGTACACTAGCCCTTGTGACACAAATCCTGAACGTTAGTAGGGTAATTATCATACTAGCATAACACTCCAGCTAGATATGTTAGATAATTACAAGTGTTAGGAGTCTTGCACCTGGGATCGGCAAGGAAGACTTGTTACGTGAAGAATTCTAAGACATTTCTCTAGACGCTGCCTGGCTATCTTCAGGTCTCTCTTTGTTCATATGTCTTGTAATACCATCGATATGCAACGTAAACAGGGACGCTGTCATAACTAGTGCTCTACTTTAACAGCTAAAACCAATACTGAGGGCCCTTCGAGCCAACAAGACATTTGCTCCTTTTGAAGCGGTGAGGATAGAGTAAAAGAATACATATGTAATAGCCGAGGGTTGAGATAAAGCGGTGAACGGAACGATAGGAGGCATACTAATAGATCTTATTAAGGGGTCATTGGATTGGATGACATTTGATGGAAGTGCGTGCAACAGAACGCCTAATGAAAGTTCTTCGGCAATTTTTAGTGTACTAGAAGGACGACATGATAACTCAACTCCCATAGACAAGCCTCGTCGTCTGTTAGTTTGTGTAAGAATAAACCCGCATCATTGTCATCTATAAATTTGTACGCCTTGTATGTCATTACTGCTGATATCCTGTTACCTAGTGATAAGCAGACCGAGAATCGTACTGTAACAGCAACGCGAGTATACGTTCACATTCTATGACTCCGTAGATACACCACCTACAGAAATCGTGACGAGTAAATCATACTATTACAGGCCTCAGCGATAGCGGAGAAAGGGGAAGAAGAGCCAACCCTAGATTTAATAAATTCCGGGAACATGCATTAGGAGCGTTCTATATCTAGTCTAGCGGGCGGATTATCAATCTTTTGCATAAACAAGTGCCCGCTAGTTTGTAATCCTAGTCCTTATGACAGGGGAAAGGAACATAATTACATACTTAGTGTAACCTAGGTACCCAGCTGAGGCAGTGCTATAAAAGAATGTCATATCAACAGCCACTCTCTAACACGAAACACTGACACTATTCTTTCAGGTCATTCCACCAGCACGCAGAAATAATCATTCAACTTTTCTACAAGATGACGCCGCCCAACACAGCCACAATGGAGTCAGCAAACGTTTCCAAGCTTGATATCGCTTCATACTATGTAGTAAGAACAAAATGGAAGATTGCGAGAATGCGAGCACGCCATACTCTAAAATAAGGAGAGCCTGGTGTCAATCAAGACTTTTTGGCCATTTCATTCCATGTCAGACATACAACTCCTTTGGTCCTTTCTTCGAATTTATAGAGTAGACATCGCAGTGCTGCTTAGCAGACGCACACGCTAAATCTAATAGTACCTTAGCATTGATTTTTGGTTGAGAAGTGCATTAGGTAGTTATCCAATGGAATTTTTCTATATATTTTTTCAAGCCTCACGGAACGCTACTCTTATTTGTGATTAGACGTAATGCGCAGCCACGGTAACGAAACTCTTAAGCGAAGCCAGTTCTATCGATCGCAACGACCTTCGCGGGCTCGGTTATGGTGCCGTTGACTGGTCGAGCCAGCGCACCCCCTGTAGTTACATAGACAATGTTCTTATCGGTCGCCGTCCGACCTCCAAATGCCAAGGCTGTATCGCCAGCCACAGTGAGCTCCGTAGATTTACCAGCAACAACAAAACCGGTAGAGCCCGGCTTAGCAACTGCTACTGTATTGTTGAAGTTCGTGGCTGCCCAGAAGTTCCCCTTTTCGTCAATTGCGAAATCGTCGATATTGTCGGTGTCGTACTTTGCGACCAGCTCAGCTTTAGCACCCTGAACTGCTATGCCATTCTTATCGATGGCCAAGCGGTAGATGGACGCAAGGTTGCTATTGCTGAAATACATATACCCATTGCGAATCTTCAGGCCATTGACCCCTAATGGAAGTGTAGCGTTGGGCACACTTTTCATCTCGGGAACCTCAGCTGCGGTCTCGTACTTGCCAGTCTTCACGTCGACGCGCCAGACTCGATTTATCCCGTTATCCGTAACTAGAATAGCAGGCGACGATGAGGTAGGTATAGCGGCAGCGCCGTTGAGAAGCCCAGCCTCAGGCATTTTGGTAACAAGCCGGGTGGTCGGCTTGAGTCCCCTCAAATCGATTTCCCAGACAGCCATGGTCTGCGGGACCGCTACAAGGCGTGAAGTCAGTGACTGTGACAACAAATGACACACGCACTGGGAAGGGGATCCACAATGCTGATAATGAACATAGGGAAATACTCACGTGTTGCAAGAGCACTGTAATTTCCAGCAAGGACGGTAAACACGTCTGGGCTCGTTTCAACAATGCCAGTCAGTCCAGTGGCATTCGCGATGCTGATTATTGACGACCTGGGTGAGCCCGATAGGGGCTGATGGATGGAATAAACAGACGCATAAGGTTGTAACATGGTCACGAGAAGATCGCCATTTCGACGTAACGCTATGTTTTCGAACCAGCTGTTGGGGTCTGTGTTGTTGTTGAGTTGAAAGATAGTTCGGGCCGGGAGCGGCAGTGTTGCTGAACGAGGTGTTGGCGTCGCAACAACGTTTCCGCAGGCGAAAGCCAGCAGGGTCAGAGCAGAGAAATGCATCGTTGCTTGAAACTAGTAACCGAAGGACTGATCTACGGGGAGAAGCAGAGAGTTAAAGCTCATTGAAGATGTATTGTGACATTTATAGCTTCATCTATGATTACGTGTTATCCAATTCCCATATCTGGTCTATTCACCAACCTTAACGCCGTCGAATGAGTTGGTAATACGGATAATAATTGTAAGGCTCCATCGAAGGATTGTTTGAATCTCACGTAGTTAGCCATCTTGACTTCGTTGCTGACAAAGCTGTAATATGATTGAATTTCTAAATGGAGTTTGGGCTTAAGACTCATCAATGTTAGATCCAGAAAAGTGTGGGGTCGGACCCGGCCATAATAGCCGAGACGGAAATAAGTACAATGAATTGAAGCAACAATCCTTGACAGTCTCTATTGCTGGTCGGACATAGGCGATTGCTCCTGTTACGATCGCCGATTTTTATTGAACTCGGCTGTAGTCGTTTATGTCTTGCTAGATGACTTATACGTTTCTTGTAGCCGCCTTTTCGCTTGTATGCTCGCCTTGCGTGGGTTGTCTGCCTCGAAAATGCTAGTCAAAGTTAGATGAACTGACAAAACTAGCGGAAAGGATTACATAAGAGAACACTGAGAACATTGTCCAAAGACAATGAAATATTCTTCAATGAATGAAAAAGGTATTAAGTGTTTTCTGAGAATGGATGGAAAACTTACGCATCCAATTCCTCCAGCGTAAGGCCTTTCGTCTCCACGAAGAAAAAGTATATAAATGCGAACTCAAAAGTATCCCAGAAGACGAAGAACACGTAGAACCAATATCCAATCTGTATGTCACAGTGAGTTTACTTAAACGGGATTAGTTATTTTGCCTACTGAGAACACATACACTGGATAAAGCAATAGGGGCCACGAAAGTATTGAGAAATCCGGCAGCACCCGATGTGATCTTGTAGGCTCCCATTGCTTTGGCTCGCATCCGATTTGAGACAACTTCGGCGGGATATACTGGCTGCATGGGAGTGAAGGCTTTTATTCATCAGTAAGATGAAGTAGTATGATAAAATAGTGTGGACGTACCTCCTGAAAAGACAGCGCCAAACGCAAATATGAATACAATCGACAAAGTTGCCGCGGCATTGTTATTATATTCAATCTTACCGGCTGATCCAGCAGCAACGAGTGCAAGGCAGATGGCCATGCCGAACGTACTTCCCATCAGCATCTAGACAATTCATTGTGAGTAACTACTTGCTCGTGAACAAGAGTGGGTGTCATGGGGACTGAGAATGTTATTCGGAAATAGTTTCGTATTTCATGCTTTGTTGAAAGGGATGAAGATAAATCTTTTGAACCCACATACCTTGCGACGGCCAACGACATCGTGTAGACGAGCACCACAAGTGGAAAAGACCCAGCCGATGGCTGAGTAGATGATGTTCAAGATCTGTTCGCTTATAGCGTTGAACATTCAATAAAAGTTACAGTAATAGTTACTCAGGTAAGTCCGTAGAAGAAGTCCTCGGGTAGGAGGACAATATGTATTTGGAGGACTTTACTTACAAGCTTAGTATCTGTATTCGTAACACCAATTGCATCCAGCATCACGGGCAGATAATATGATATAATGCTAAACCATTGCTCAGCATCGTATGACTGGGGAGACCGCGGCGTTTTAACGTGAGAGACCTACTTATTCCCACTGAATTGAGCAAACCAAGAAAATACCATATTCAGCATCAGTCTGTATCGGCTTGACCTTGTCTCAACAAGTACTCGTAAGTCAAACAAATCTTTCCATGTTGCTTTGGGAATTCCCTGCACGCTTTGTACCACTGGAAAGACTGGGGTCAGTTATCCTCATTTCGCGTGTAACTTGTGAAATCCAGAAGCCCCTAGACAGTCCTAGACGGTCTTACACAAGAAGGATAACGTGTACTTGAAAGTTATTGAAATAAAAGGGAAATGGCTCCGCACTTTCTTTCATCTGGAGGTCCACCAGAGGATGGTTGGGGTCGCCATTCGTATGGTACTTGATTATGATCTGTCGTGCTTCTTCGTGTTTGTCGTTGAGGATGAGGTAACGAGGCGACTCGGGGAAAAACTTTATAACCAAGATAACTAATCCAGCACAAACTGCTTGGAGCCAGAGGGGAATTCGCCAGTCGAGGTTCCCCTGATCTGCAAGATACTTATGACAGCCATACACAGAAGACGTTGCCAGGATGGAACCGACGTAGTAGAAAGTGTTGAATGTCCCAGCGATTGTTCCTCGGTATGCCGCAGGTGAAATCTCGACGAGATACAGCGGTGCCGCCGTAGTGGTTAGAGTAGCAAAGAAAGACAGTATAAATCGTCCTCCAATGAACATAGGGAGATTGGTCGCTAGGGCAGTAATTATCGTTCCTATTATGACACCTAGACAGCCGAAGAAGATATGCCAGATGCGACCATACCAATCTATTAGCCACACGAAGAGAGCACCTCCAATCTGACCAACCTGATCAACTGTTAATAACTAAATGTCTACCGCCGTTAGGCTATACGTACCTGGAAGATGGCAAAGACTATCCCTGTAGATGCATTTCCAGTAGTAGGCAGCCCGAAATATCTTGTATAATTAGGTAAAGCCTACAAGTTCGTATGAGCGTAAAAGACTAGACCTTCAAGCTGCTAGAGTAGTCGCGTTGGGGAAAAAAGGTGAACTTTGTCTTACATTGATTGATCCCATCAGGGAGCTATCAAATCCTGCCCCGAGATTAGCGAAACGCTGTTGATCTGCTCCGAAATGCTATACTAACCACTCATGGTTGAGCATAAGAAGATGGTCGCGGCGAGGATATACAACCTGATATAGCCCGGCCCTCGTGGATCTGGTTTATTAGTAGCCATGATCGTGGCATAGCTCTCCAAAGCCGATTCAACATCGTACAGAGTATCGGAACCTTTATGGCGCTTCTCTAGATGTATATCCAGCTGACTCGAACTTCCTTCAAGGTTCGCCTCTCCCGTCAATTTAGGGTGAGTATTATTGCTTGCCATGATATAAATCTACGTTGGCGAAAACCAAGAATGATTGCTTCCAAAGCTTGCTGTCTGATCTATGTGTAGATTATAACATGAGAATGACAGAGGATACAAACACCCATCTAGCGGGGTAGGTTGAACCGGTACGAGTTTGAATGGTACGGTGTGCATTCATCCAAAGTAGCAACGATTACCACCCGCAGCATATAATTTGCCCGGTGACAGCATTGTCGGCGGCGAAGCAACCATTGAAGTGGGTAGGTACCCCCAAACTACATACATGGAAACCCCGGATCATCGCCAAGTTGCAAGGTACCCCGCAGAGAGGAGAGCTGGTGCTACTCACGAGAACGGGTGCCCAATACGTGAAAATATCATCTTGCAGTGATCCCACGCAAATCTAAACCTTAACCAGGTGACTGTAGATAGGGTGGAAGTAGGTAACTTCAATCTCTGCCCACCACAACAACAAGGGTCTAATTACGCAAGATATGTAGAAATATCTGAGATTAATAAAATTGTTGATAGGCGGCTGTGTTTTAGAGGTAAACATAATACAGGTTCAGATTGGGTTGCCTTACCTTCCCGTTGAATAGATAGGACTATGCATACCCCGATATACATTTAAAAACAAAGGCAGAATCTCCCACATCCCACCAAATCAATCTCCGACACTCTAGGTATCAAGTGTGACATAATCCCTTTTCGTGGACACGTCATTGTCGGCTACTTTGAACCCCATTCTGTCTCACGCGAAAGATATTATGGTTCCGTCTGGCTGATACTCGTACTTCCCGAAAAAAGCCTATCTTTCTCCCAGAAACGATAAGATGGATGATAAGCTGGACGTAAGACTTTCCCCCAGGCGTCCTTTGAAGTTGTCTCCCAGGTGCGATCATTAGTTTGCACGGCTCTTTAAGGTAGAGCTTGGGCGGTCCCCGAGATGAAATGAAAATTTGGCAATAATAATATTCAAGTTGAATTTGAGATAATCTGGAGCTTATGCCACTAAATAGACCTAGCAGAAAAAGTATTGGGGTGGCTAAGTGTTTACGCGTTACTACCAGATCGACCGCTCGCGAAGAATAGAGAATCCGGCTTCACTTTCCATCGGAAGCTTTCGCCACATCTAAGATGGTTGAGCCATTTGGTGAGATTGGGCTCTTTACCGTCTCTGACTCAGCGTGGCGCTTCTGGCATGGCACATCCTCTTTCTGTGCTATCGTTGTGTCGGAAACTTTTGCTCTCTTACAGCGAGGTTCACCCTCTTCAACATCCGCCAGCAATTTTCCCTCTTCTTGTTGGAAAATGCCTGAGGGATCGGGTGATACACTACGTTTTCTTGGTACACTTTGCCCTGAAGTGGACGGCGTGTCAGTCTTGTTTGCCCGACCAGGATAGGCTGTCGCGTAGTCCGGCCGTTCCCATCGTACTTCACCTACTGGCAGCAATTCCTTTTCTCCTTGCTGCTCTCTTTGACGCTTCTGTATTTCTTCGAACCTAGCCTTTCGGGCTTCACGGTTCTGCATGACAGCGGGGCTTGGTCGTGGAAGGCCAGCATGTGAGATTCGAACCGGGGTTTTCGGAGTCGTCATGCAGAGTGCTTTACGCCGTTGAATCCAGTTTTGAAGGTACTGTCGAATCTCTTCAGATTTACAATCGAGATTCGTGCGAACAGGCCATTCCAACATGCCGTTTATGACGCTGGGGTCGCAGGCATAAAAGGCATCTGGGTTCTCGTCGTCTGGCGTGATATCATACAATTTCTCCTCAACAAGAGCCAAATCATGCGTGATAATCTCATACACTGACCATGTCAATTGATTGAACTCCCATTGTAGTTGTGTCTCATCCATCATAGCAGCATTCTCGAAATCGATAAGCAAGATTTTATCCGTCGCCTTCTCAACCAAGATATTTTTGAGTTGGAGATCTCCATGGAGAATACCGAGCTCAAGATGTATATAATCCAGCGTGCGAGTGAGCTGCATTAGCCACTTCATTTTGAACTGACTCTTATCGATCTCAAGGTCTGTTCCGTCCACGCGTTTAGATGACCAGCCTACGATGCGCTCACCATCCAGGATGATATTATGGATAGGGACAATATGTGGGTGAAGAGGCATAGATTGGAGCGCAAGCATTTCTCGCCATGCATGACGGGCGTCTCCAAGAAACCATTTTGCCACAATTTGTTGGCCGTTTCTGTTGTCTTCCATTACGTCTACTCTTGGTGCTAATCGGTCGATTTCAATTAGATGCGATCGGTCGACAGTTTCCAGATGGCAGATCTCTTTGACATCTTCGAATCGTGGCCATGCGAAATAGGAAACCAAAGTGTTAACGCCTTCTTCAGGGAACCCGATTAGTTCGGCTGGATTTGATGACGCGGCTTGGAGACGTTGGTTCTCGTCTAGGGCGATGATGCGGACACACGGAGATAAAAGGTTCCAGAAGACCTTGAAGGCGTCTCGAACGAGACACTCGAGTTCGTAGTCCCCCATTCCAAAACCAACGGTATGGGGTAGAACGACATAATAATCTTGTCTGGTATCCCAATCCAGGAAACAGCAGACCATAGCCTTCTTTGGCTGTCCCGGTGATATGATGGTAGCCGTTGTAGTGTAGGTTCGTTCTATACAGGTGACTCTCCTGTTGAATTCTTTCCACCACGGTTTTGTGTTTGTCATGCGCATCTTAGACAAGGTGAAGGTGTAGTAGATGACGAGTTCGAGTTGACAGCTGTTGCTGGTGCTTGAGGCAATATCCTAAAAAGCTGACTGCGGAATGGAAATGAAAATTCTCGTGAGTGTAGGCTGAGGGGCTACTATGGATCTTGTGGCGGATTCTAGCATTTAGGGCGGAGAAGTGAAATAGAGGTGGGAGGGACGAGGTATCGAGTACGAAGCACGAAGGGGATATATACCGTGAGACAGTGATACCTTGCTAGGGTATGTCTTATTGGGTAGGCAACACACGAACAATACCAAACAATGCCCCCTTTTCACTAGCAAACTTCTTCGGCACAACAGCTCTATTTTCTAAAGTATTTTTTGTAACAAGAACCTTGAAACGAAAGTAACTGCTAAGTTGCTAAATACCTCAAGGTGTATGCCTAGTCGGTACTTCATCTGTAACTGTAAAAATACACGAGCAACAATAGGCACTCAATGTGGAGCTACAATTGTTACAGCAACCAAGGCCACTCTCTCCCTCACTACCTTCATCCCTGCCGCTTTGATGTTAACCATATGGTTGTCACGCCAGGATAGCCCAACCATAATTTCTAGGGTGATTATTCATACAATCCTAGCAACAATGGTTGTGCTACTGGTCTTCGGACTTGTTGGGGTAGCTGTGACTATCGACCGGCTCTGCAGACGCTGTAGAATTACTGTGCTACACTTTCTAATAATCTTGCTGTGGTCCCTTTGTACACTCTCAGTCTTAACAACCATTGTTCTTGTCCCCGGTGCAGCATTTGTGGTACAACGGTTTCACTCTTGTTCACATGACAGAAATTGTGTCATCCTATGATTACTGATTTCAACCTATCCACAAATATCAACTATTCTGGCAATATATGCTTTCCGCCTTGCTTCTCCCGATTATCTACGATTGGTCTGTATACCACTATGAAGACTACATTCTTTCCAGAGGTTTAGGTCTTGGAGGCCCAGATACACCATTTAATGGTTGGGCTTTGGAACGGCTCCGGGAAATGGCAGCTAATGTCAATGCTTTTTGCCCTCCTCGAGTGCTTCCAACCCAAGTACGCCGTGTCAAAACCAGGTGGCTAGGATACAACCGATCCACATGGATATATCAGGCTTTGCCCTGCGGTGCAGTATTAGAACTTAGACTTTTAGATTATCTAATGGGATTACTAAGCACCACCTTTGGTGCGCCGAACACGCAAGTTGCACTCGAAGCAATCATGAAGGAATTTGTTTCGTCTGAATCTGGCCGCACCATTAAATAAGGCAATCGTTGCTTGAGCACGGGCATCTCGCCCTTTTTGGCCGATTAACGATTCCCACAGACGAGCGAGGTGATCTATTTGATCCTAAAGCCGCGGTTAATACGCCGGATGCGTTTGGCAGAGAGGTTTATCATGCGCACTGCGATGGGACTTCTCATGTCGTATTGCGTCCAGAGTGTTGTAGGCGGGGGAGTATTGAAAGGGCTGGGGCGAGAGACACCTCTTTTGTACCACGGCATGGTACTGAGAATTGTATTTTAATTGGTAGCTTTGTATTTGTTTGCCCGTTTCCAAGGAGCTCATGATCAGCTATACGCCACGAGATTTAAGTGCTACGCACGGTGAACTGCATCGCATTGATGCGAGCAATTACCCCTTTCCGTCAGTCCCTAACACTACTAGTGTATTGAGCTTAATGAAATTTGAAAACACATTAGAATCTAATTCGTGGGATAGTGTATACCCTGAACGTATCATATAAGTTTCAAAGCATAAATCAACACGTGAAATGCTGAACCTACAAGCACCACAAAATCAGTACTAATATGAGTATAGTTTCATGCTGCCGAAGTGTGTAACCGCTTATGCAGACAGGAAGGTGATTAGAAGGGATCTAAAGTCAGCTGAGCAAAGGGAAGCACGGCATATTGAAGCTGTTTACTTGATAGCTTCACACAATATAGGGGCAAACTGATCAAAAAGCTTGCGTTACACTTGACCGTAGAGATAGGGATTATGACTTTTAGCTAGTTTTACTTATATTTGTGCTTCATTATTTGTTACAGAGTGCAACAGTAAGCGTTGACACTCGCCCAAATGAGTATCTTGCTTTCAAACAACTCTGTAAAGAAATCAATCATTATAACTTATATGGATGTCCTAATCGTGTATATATTGAGGTCTTTCCACTCTGGATAAACTGAATGCAACACTCATTTACCTTCTATTTTATTATTCTATCTTCCTTAGAACTCTATCCTTTTGTTCTATGCTGTACTCATTACTGTTCAATCACGCCATATATCACCTGCAGAAAGCAGCCTCTAAGAT
Source organism: Xylaria flabelliformis (assembly GCA_007182795.1). Taxonomy (NCBI): domain Eukaryota; kingdom Fungi; phylum Ascomycota; class Sordariomycetes; order Xylariales; family Xylariaceae; genus Xylaria; species Xylaria flabelliformis. Next base: position 12,592 of record VFLP01000090.1, on the reverse strand, counting down.
TTCTAAGTCCCGCACCCCGCAACGAGACGACTGTTTCTTAGCCTCTGGGTTATATAACTGTAAAAACTTTGGTTCAGTAAGATGGCTAGAGTTATTAAGTTGGAAGATGCTAAGTTATATGCCCAATGTTGGCTGCAACAACACGAAGGGGTGAAAAATCCATCACGGGATGGTTGCTACTGCGGAGAATACTTGATCAAGTACGAAGTGTGCTCGGATCCGAACCACTGGGCATACAAAAGAACATATCACTGTGGCAATTTCACGACTCGACACACTAAAAGCGGCAAGCTTTATCCGTGTCGCAAAGCTGATCTGAGCGCTACGCATATCATGCGAGAACTCGTCATTGAAGGTGAATGTCGGCAGTGTAAGCTCCTCCTTAGTTACAAGACTTAGAAGAGCTACAAAAGGAGCAGCTTCGGGCTTTCGAAGAATCCAGTGCATGGCATGGAGTCAAAAAGACCGAAGGGCTCTAGACTGTTTCCGCGAAGTCACCAAGAAGTCCAATGTAAGTGGCACGAGACCATATACAATTCACATCTAACACTAATCGTAGTGCTGTCCATCCGCGAACTTCATTTTCTTAGAAGCACAAGCTCCTTACTACATCGTCATGGTTGAGAGACACGGAACCTTGGGCGATGAGTGACTTTTCTACCTCCTTCAACTGTCCTGTTATTTGGGGAAAGGTGTTTTCTACTTATTTCATTTAGGGCATTCGACGGCACTCAGAGCATAGCGTTGGACACGCGTTGGTGAGGAAATGATGGAGAAATGATGCGGTTGCGTCTGTTATTCGCTGGTATGAAGTGCCGCTCGTGCCCTAGTTTTGTCTGCAGTTCAATAGCAACATATCGAGCTCCTCTGCCATAGCCATGTTTCTTATATCTCTTACATGAATCTTAACGTGAATTGTGTTATATTAACGTTTTGACGTTGATTGATCGTCTGTGTCTTGATAATCAGTCGTTGCTATGATACCCAGAGATTAACCAAATCGTAGGATGCATAAAATCTTGAACTATTTCTTGCAAACACTCTAGAATTTGGCAAAATTTGAGTATAGAAAGATAGTCTCGATGATATTATTTCAATATTTGCCAGTTCTCCTTCGGCAGAATAAATACTTGATTAAAGAGGAATTCGTACTTGGAATAATAGCTTTTTATCTTCCATGGCAGAGTTGTCATGATTGACCAGAAGGGGTGACATTGTGAGTTGGAAAGAAGACAACCTAGGATTGAGGGCTTTGAAGGTGTCACGGGTTTACAGTACAGAAATATGAATTCGGCCTCTGCGATCGTGGCATTGCTTGCAACAGCGATGGGTGTATTGTGCTACACAGGACTCCCCAGAGAATCGTAAGACTTATAAAGCCCACAAGGCGTAATATATCTCTTATACTTAGGCCCACGCCTCGGGAAGTCAGAGGTTCCCTGCTGGGCTACTTACATAACTCTCACAGAGACTGCATGTCAATCATCTCTATTACAACAAGAGTCAATAACTGAGTGGGCAAATTTGGATGAAATAGAAAGAAGGACTAGACTGCCTAGCGCCCATGGCGCTCTCTTTTGGTATGTAGAAGATCCTCCCTCACCCCCCGCCGTTCAGCCCGGCCATCATTAGCAGCTTCTTTCCGGCCCTTCTGATTTTTATTCCTACCTACATGTATAGGTATTTAGAAGACTTCTAACTATCCCCAGTCTTGGGCGAATCGTCGCACAGCTAACTCAAAGTATCCCATTTCACTGCGGTGAGCCACTAGCTTGGGTAAGCGCCTCTACCCGTCTTTCAGCAAGCAAATGCACTCGTGCCATGGAGACTTTACAGCCGCGTTTGACAGAAAGCAGCCGTACTGACTTGATCAGATTTTTGATTTCCCGACCGTTGAGTGGGAGCTGCGACAACTTGTCAAGGTACTCATTTGTAACCTCGAATTTGTCTTGCCTAGCGCGCTCGATGAAGTTGCACCAGACCTTACGCCGAGCCTCGCTGGTGAAATCGTGATAGGGCAGAAATAGATCAATGCGCGACTGGAACGCAGGGTCAATACTGGCAATGCGGTTCGTCGTCAAGAACATCGTGCCTTTATGGTACTCAAGCATGCGTAAGAAGATGGCAACAAGTTCGTTGCGCTCAATGGAATCGGAAGTGCGCGCGCCTAGGGACACGTCTGCTTCGTCCAAAAGTAGGATGGCATTCCACATGCTGCAAAGATTCAGGACGCGTTCAAGCACTTTCTCGACAGCATTCGGCTTCGTCCCAAGTTCGGAGGCACTCATCGTATAGAGTGGGACTCGCGCCTTATCGGCAACCGCCTCCGCTGTGAGTGTCTTCCCGACACCCGGCGGTCCAAACATGAGCATGATGAGACCACGGCCTTTGTCAGTAACGAAGTCGTCGAGTTCTTCACGCTAAACAAGACTCTTCGCCTCTACAAATTCCTAGGCTAGGTGCTTCCCGTCACCAGGGAGAATCAGCTTATCGAAAGCTTCGTCGTTCCATGTGATAGACCGCAGTTCGTCAACGTGGGGTTCGTACTATTCCTTACTCTTCAGGTCGAAACCCTTCACCTAAGGGGTAGCTAAGAGGCATTGCTCATCTGTTAATGGTGCAAGGTTTTCGACTCGTTCCACAGGTCTCTTGTCGGTTGCGTTGTCTTCAACCCTGATAACCGTGGATCTAAAGTCTCTGGAAGCCTTCGAATCACTATAATCTTCGCTGTCATCCTCCTTGTCATCCTCCTTGTCATCCTCCTTGTCGTCCTCCTTGTCGTCCTCGTTGCCAATAGTGGCCTCGGTGTCTTGGATGTCTTCAGTTTGAGGCAGGAGTTCCAAATGCGGCTTAACGATGTCACAACTTGTGTAGTATGCACATGCATCAATGTAGACCCTGCTGGCGATAGGGCGCTGTACTGGCTCCTTTCCTTCGACGGAAATCCTGACTCCGTTCACATCCATGAAGTGATACCCGCGAAGTTGTTCAAAGACCCTTCCGCGCTCTACTATCGATGCCTTGTAGCTCGCTTCATCTTCCAGGAATGAAATGGGAAAAACAGGAAGCGAGCTGACGCGCCGGTATCCATCATAAGAGTAGATGGTCGTAAATGTATTAGAAACCCCGGTTCTTTCTCCATTCCAATTGATAAACTCCATACTGATACTCCAGCCCATTCCCGCCTTCTTGTATTTTGTGACGCGACATGTGGTTTGGACGCCGTAAAACTCGGTTGAAACTATAGTTTTGGGAGCAAAGATTTACCAAATGTCGTTAAAAGCGATTCTGCCAGTTTCCCGGATGGTAGCCAACGAGGCAACTTGGGAGACTACCATTGGGGTCAGGAAGTCTAGCAAGTTTGAGGCTGCATGCTTGAGAACCGGGTCTTCGGTTTGTTGTGGAAATTGTTTGAGAGACTCCCATCGATGGCACAAATGCATCCAGAAATACAGAGATGTTAGTCAGTATAAAAGTGCTATGGTTGTCTTTAGATAAGAACGCATTGCCTTACAAATGGAGCGGTAAATGTATACTCTTGAGCTTGCAAATCAAGATTCTGATAATCTTCAAGAACGTCATCCAAAACCTTCCTCATCGATACGTCCTGGACGTTTATGCCTTGGATTCGTCTGCTCTATTCATGGACTCGGACCAGCGACTCGGACATTCACGGCGGTAGCTAAACTGGTACCAGTTCCATACCAAGGACGTGGAATCTCCTTTGCATTGTACCGCATTGCTAGCCAAAGACATGACGGGCAAATATCAGACTGCTGACTGAAGTATTTTGGGATGAAATGGAGCTGGTGCCAATAGCTGAGCGCAGAGGATGATATTTATTGTGCACAGGAAATTTATGAGATCAGGGATAGCGAAAGATGATCTCTTAAATATAGACTTCACGTCGACGGGCGAAATCCACTCTGCTCCAAATGATTAGGCAGACAATTAGGCAGACGAGACACTTTTTCCTGGCATATGTAGGGAGACGAGTAGTGGAACCGGAGGGAAGGGATGAAACTATTCTAGCTAACACAGAACATCATGTAGAAAATTCGTCCGAGGAGATTTTCATGAGAAAAGAATTCCCATACAGTTCCTTGTGTCGCCTCGTCGTTTATATTATCTTCAAAGGCAATCATAGAGTAGGCATCGATGCTTCATTCAAGCACGCATAGCTGATTCGTGGATAGCCAAACGCAAACAAAGCCATTTTCAAGACGCCACCGATCACTAGCCGCTATTCTAAGTGCTCGATGGTAAGGTACTGTTGAATGGGACGCCTTCTTTTTCCAACGCTGTGGGTAGCAGGCGCCTACATAAACATCGATAAAGTGTGGGGAGGCATGCGATTAGAGGAATCAACGTTATTTCCACTTGCTTTCTCAGATTGTTTACCACGCCAACCTGTATTAACGTCAAGGCGATGGCACGGTCGTGCACCGGCGCTTGTGAGAGCTCATCCGCAGCAAAACGTAATTAGCATGAATGTTGATGTGAAATAGAGTAGAATATCATGAACCTACAGGGGCCAGAACGAAAATGCAAGACAAGCATATGCGTAATCTCAATATTACGGTCATTTACGAAATCAAGTTCAAAACTTTACAAGTCTCTAAGTGATCTGGGGATTATCGCCTTGAGCAGCTCGTAGTGGATGTTCAGAACTTAATGCCAGGTGGTAAGATTGTCAGAAGGATGTGCCCGGAGTAAACAGAGAGACCCGTCTGCAGCCAGGGGGGCAGTTAGGGCTCAATAGAGTGATCAATTGATTCCTGAACCACCCAAATCAAGGGGGGTTCAGTCACTTATATACACAGAGTCCACTAGTTCTACACTATAGGGTAGTCCGTGAACTAGTTCCCTGACAAAGATCTCCCGATGTAGTTCACATCTTATCAAAAGGTGTGCCTATTTCTCTTGAAACACATATCTTCGATGGACCAAGTCACCCACTCTTAGAAAATCTCAAGGACGTCTCTGTAGACGGCAGGCCGTGTTCTTATGGAATAACCCTCTGATAGTAAACTTTATATTGTAGCCCTAATCATTGACAAAATCAATATACAGATGTATGCCAATTGACTGGTATAGCTTATATCTGACGAATCTGCCATTTGCTGTTGTCACACCGCCGACTCAGTAGTCTCGACGTCGGTTGGGTTGCGACAAATATTTTGCTGCTAGCACTGAATCCCATCGTAATAATGTCTGATACGGTACTGAGGAACCCTTAGCGAGCGTACACTGGGGAAGACAAGTACTTGACAAGAAAATTTGAAAGAATCTAGAAAGCTAACTTACCAAAGGCATAGAATTCTTAATCTGCCTTTGCCCAATCTCTGATAGTCTTTCTTTCGTCATTCTGCGGCAGTTTGTTGAGCTGTGCCAGAAACTTTGTATTATTGGCAACCACTTTCGTGCGCGCTTCTTCCAGTTCCACCAGCACTGCCTTTAATTCACTTTTCAGCGCCGTTATAACTTTGAAGATCTCGTCTCCAATTCCTTCGCTTTGGTTTAGGGCATCGGTGAGTTTCTCTTTGTCGAGATCCGCTTCTTTGGCGAGTCGCCAACTTTCCGGCATATCGGCTTTGTAAAAGAGCTAGTATTAGTCTCCTACATATGATAGAGTTATCTTGTACACATATAATATAGAAGTCGGAGAAACATACGTTTTTATACCAACCGACTAACTAGAGAGCCTAAGTGAATTGCTCAGTAATAGGGACGTTGTGAGGAAGGGTAGATGCACAATGCCCGTATCATCGGGGCAGCTCTAAGGTGCTTTCTCTAAAACCAAGTGTGAGGTATAGACACCGAGAAGAGATCTGAATCGGACAGAACACAACTTACCTAGGTCTATGTGCGCATGGTATGCAATGTAATGATTGAAATGTTGTGGTTTTGTAGCCTGGCAATCTCTAACCTGAACACTATAGCTATAAGCTCAACAGCAACTAAGCACAGTAGATCCTAAGTACAATTTAGAGCGAATTTTAACCTGTTCGCGGCGGATTCGTGTCATGTCGTGGGCGGACCATACAACCAAGCGTGTAAAGGCAAACTTAATTGAGGCTCTGCTCAGACAAAGTGTGCAAGTCATGAGCGCCTAACGGGCTTCGGCCCCAGACATGCACAAATAGTGGTACTGGGCACTAATGCGCCTCAGCTGCCCCTCATTAGTAGATCGATGCCCACCTGGGGTATGCAGGGGGGTTAGGTATTGTGCTTCGACCCCTAATTCGTTTTATAGGGGCCAATTCGGATGAGCCGGGAAGGATATCTCTCACGAGTCTGGTCGTCTGGTCTACAAGTACAAATACTCTCATCCAGTCGTCGCGCATGCAGCCACGTCATATCAGATGACCTTTTCGGGGACTTCACAAGAATGCATGTACCTGCATAATATTGATATGTTGGCAGATGTGCGTTCGCCTTAATATTTGCTGCATATTGGCAAGTGAGTCAAACCACCCTGACCTGCGGGATACGAGCTCGCTCTGGTTGTCTAATCGCGCTTTTCCTTTTCCAAGCGTTCAGCTTCTTGGCGAAACCTCCCCATTTCCCTTTCCAGGTCTTTGATTCTATCCTGTTGTGCAAGCTCGAGCGCCGTTCTCATTTTTGGTGGCGGGTGTTCCCAGTCTGTCAAGGGGATACTATTCTGTAGCGCCAACTCGAGTCTCTGGATCTCGCGACTCTGGTCTTGGACCGTGTTTTCCAATGCCCAATTCTGGGAAGCTTGCTTTTCATACTCCTTTTCTAGTTTCTCCAACTTTTCCTCGGTCTCCCTATACTTTTTCTCCCACTCTTGCGCAGTTTCCTCTGCCTTGATTTTCTCCGCCTGGAGTTCTTTAGTCATCCCTTCAATTGCATTGAGCCCCGGGAGCATATTTGCAAGTAGTGATGACGAGTTCGAGATGCCATCTTCCACAGATCGATCGCCTAGTCCGTCCATGACGCTGGATCTTGTCCCGCTCCAAGGTGGTACTTTTATGAATGAGTATTGTAATGAGGCTAGTATTTCATTTCGTGATCACTTACTCGTACTACCAAGGTAGTGAAAGGAGACGTCACTAGCCAGCCCGCCGGACTGTAGCGTAGCCCCTGAAAAGGTGTCAAGATGCTCTGATTTCAACGATATATGGGCTCGACGTATGCAGTGTGACCAATCCACCAAACGAAGGTCAAACACAGTTTCGTGAGTAGCGTGCTCTCAATCGTCGAATCGCATTTGATGTTGTCAATCCCCCTAATATATGCTGAAGCCACCCGGAGTTATGAGTGAGTTAATAAATTAATTGATATTTAACTTATTATATTCAGCTTGAATTATAACCCTTAAAACACCCATCGTGAATGTGCATGGATGGAGTTGATCTCGGATTGGTCCGCGAATTTCTTCACCTTTGAAGCATCTGCTTGATGCAATAAGCTATCATGCGCACCCTCTGCTGCCTGCCGCTAGGCAACCTGTCACGCATAAATCGCCGGTCATTACCAGCCAACCGCAGGCGATTGAAACCATCCATAAGCCCATGATAAGGTCAATATTGGTAAATATCACATGTGCCTACAATCCTACTACATCATCACTACTGGTGTCACGGGCTATTATGCATCGATCCTAACTTTAACGCGCTGCGGAGGGTAGGTATGATCAGATATTATATCAATACGCAACACACCGTAGGCTCCTTTGTACCTAGCACATAGAGACAGCAGGAGAGCCGAATCATTCCTCATAAAATGAAGGCAGGGCCTCTAGACCCAAGCACCAGAATCTCTAGAGCCTATGATACATTGACTACATGACACCCAGACCATTCTCAGCAGTTCCAAGATAGTCGACTGTTTCTTGATTTAAGATGTTGCTCCACGAGCTCTATCCAAATCCGGACTCAATCAGTCCCAGCCAGATCGATGTAGAGTAAGTCTGTCCTGTTCGGCAACACACATGTACACAAACGCAATACAGAAAGTATTGTCACACGGTCTAACCATCACCCGATTCCAGTGTTGTGTTAGTCCACGGTCTCAAAGGACATTATATCAGGACCTGGAAGGCCGAAGGCGACAAGACAGTTTGGCCAAAGGATCTACTACCAGGAGATCTGCAAAGAATTGGAATCAGAATCCGTGTCCTATCATTCGAACATGGTGGCTCAATCAAAGACACTACTAGTAAGGCTGGAATCGATGATATCGCGCAAAATCTCCTGCAACACTTGATGGATAAGCGAGATGAACCACGAATTAGAAACAGGCCGATTTTATTTATAGGCCACAGTTTAGGGGGCATTATCATTAAAAGGGTGAGTTGAATCTCCTGTACGCTTCATTTATAATAAATAGTTGGGTTCTAATTCATGGTTTAAAGGCAATTCAAGTCGCCTATATGGACCCCACGTTCAGATCTATCAAAAACACAACCTTGGGCATCGTGAGTTGATCTTAGGCACAGCATACTCAGTGGTACTAACGCCAAGGCCCCAAAGATGTACTTTTCAACTCCCCATCGTGGGTCAGCTGAAGAGTTCTCATCCTTCTTGACTAATGTCCTAGAATGCAATAGACCAAGTATGGATTTATTCCCATTGAAGCGGACACAACCTACTACAGACATGGTAGACGAGATCCAACGGTATCCCGATTTTCTCAACCGCATATCGGAAGACTTTTTCCATTTCTACGATAAGTTAGGCTCCAAGTCTTTTCAGGAGGGGAACAAGACGGCGATACTCGGCCAGGTGGTAAGTCCTCGTACTGTAACCCATGACTATGGATTAAGGGCTCAACAAAAGTTTAGGTGGTGAGCAGCGAACAGGGAAAGATAAATTTCAAAGATGCCGCAATGATATCAGGAGACCATCTTGGTCTTTGCAAGTTCGGAGGGAATAAAATGGAAAAGGGTCGCTTCATAGTGGTCTGGAAAGGGATGGAAAAGATGATCCAAGACTCCCCTAAGCAGAAAAGTATGCTTGATCAATTCTTCCTCTATCCATCAAAAAGTGGCACTAATTATCGTACCTTAGAACTTACGGAGAAGCGCACGAAAGCGCTTGACTCACTCTGCTCCGATGTACTTTGTCAATCCATGATGACAAAGAAATCAATGTTTAAGACTGGGGAGTGGATATATGAGCGAACGGAATTCAAAAACTGGCTCGCTCAAGAATCTGGCAAGCAGGGACTCTGGATTTCAGGCGGACCAGGCTGTGGCAAAAGCTACCTTGCGAAACATATTGTTGATGAACTGCGCGGACGGGGCGAGTCAGTTGTTAGTGCATTTTTACACGAGCCGAATCCGACAAATATCGACGCATGGCGTCTGCTGTCCAAGATCATCGAACAGGCACTGGACATCGAGCCCAAGCTACGCAGCGGTCAGCCGCTTTTTGAAGGCGGCGATGTGATGGGCCTGTTGGCCGAGGCTCGTAACAGAGTCCCTACTCGACCCAGTCGCAAATCACAACTAGCCGAAAACAATGTGCAGGGTCTGTTCGCTGCAACCGCCCGGCAACTTCTAGACATAGAACCAAAATTGATTGGCAGCATTCTAATGCGTGTGTGGGAAGATGACAAGCCACCCGAAGGCTGGACACCAGACTTCAGGGCGCTTTGGAAAGAAGTCATGATCGAGACATTGGCAAAGCACCGCATCATCGCCGTCATTGATGGTTTCGATAAAATGGAGAGACAATGCCAGAACGCTTTCTTCGAGACTCTTGAACATCTCATGGAGGCGTTACAGGCTAGTAAGAAACCATCCTGGACTCGTAAAAAGGGGCCACAGACGTTCCATGACCTGAGATTACTTTTCTTCTCTAATGAGTACCCAGGACTGGAGTCGGACTCAATAAAATATGGATTTACCCGATACACCATTAAAACCGTGGATACCAGGGCGGATATCAAAACAGCTGTTGGTCGCCGTCTAGAAGTGCTTGAAAAAATTCACAAATATACTCCCAAGCTTCGTGAAAAGATAGGCGAGGAAGTACCTAAGGCAGCCGATGGCATCTACTTGCGCGCGGAACTAATGCTTGGAAGCCTCAAACACGCACATTACAACGAAGACGGCATACACGAACTGTTGGATAACCCGCCAAAAGACACTGCAAAGCTGTATGATCACTTATTCGAAAAGATTTGGGTACACGAAGGGAACAGGAGGTCTGTCAAGCAGATTCTGTCGTGGGTTACGTTTCAGCAAGAGGGACTCAACCCGGTCGAGCTCAGCATCGCGTGGGCTCTTCAGAAAGTGAGAGAGAACACCGGCCGGGAAATCTTTAGCTACGAGGAAATGCTCAAGTTTGTAGACGACCATACAGAGCTCTGGGTTCACCGGTACTGTGGCCACTTGATTAAGTTTGAAAGCGGCCGGTCTGAACTCGTTCACCCGAGTTTAAGGAAGTACCTCACCAAGAAACTCGAGGATCTACGCGAGGAGTACGGCAAAGGTGTTAAGCTCCCAAACCACGCTGACTCCTACATGGATGAAGCAGAGAGTCACTTAAGACTAGGCAATCTTTGTGCCACCTATCTAGCTATGCCCTTTCTAGCCGAGCCTGTTAGGTCCAAAAGCAAAGACTGGCTTACATGGCAGGCAGGGATAAAGGAGAGGATGAAGCAATACCCGTTTCTCCGATACGCTGCTCTGTATTGGTCGGAGCACCTGAAACTGGGTCGAGATCTATCAATACCGGGAAACAACATCAGAGAGGGTAAAGTAGACCGGGAGCGGCAGAGACAACTAGAAAACAAGCTTCTGGGCAATGCTCAGAGCTGGGCCGAAATTGGATGCTATTTCCACGACTGGCATGAGGAGAGCTATCCCAAGCTCTGCTCGGTCGACGAGAAAATCAAGCACAAGTCGCCTCCACCGAAACCGGTACAGCCGGCACGTTTACCCTCCAATCGTGCAGAGCATTGGATCGTCAAGGGCGCCCGCAGATTTGTAGATACATTTGAGCTCGACAAGACTCCTGTAGCTTAGCACAGCGAACCCAGAGATGTTATCGCTATTTCACAGAATGTTAGTCTATTGTTTTACTTACGTTACGTTCCTACTTGTTGAAATTTTTGATGTCTTTAAGTTCTGCTATGATTTGCAGAAGATAAGCTAACCCGACTGGCCACGGGCAGTCCCCTCATGGGCCACCTGCTACCAAAACTACCACTTGGCAATTAAAGCGATATATATCAATAAAACTAATTACAATAGCTATTTTTTAGTGTTTTATATTATAATATAATCTTTTACTTCTGTTTTATTTTTTTGCTGGGTGTTTATTAGTTTGTTTAAAATTTTTAGCATTTAATAATTTTTAGCTTTATTTTTATAAACGTTTTTAAACTTTAACTTTTGTTTTATTTTGTATATATTTATTATTTATATAAACTTTTGCTTTAGCGTAATTTTAACGCTTTTTTGTTATTTTTTAGCTTATTTAATAAGTTTAGCTTTTAAATAAGCGATTTTAGCTTTAAAATTTATAATTTTATTAGCTAAATAATTAAAAGTTTTGCTAGCTTTTTTAAAAAATAACTTTTATAAAAATAAATTAAAAGAAAAATACGTTATAGCTAGTTTTTAATAACTGTTTTAAAGTTTTTAACTATTTAAAAATATTTAAATTAATATATTAGCTATTTTAGCAATAAAATTTAATGTTAACTTTTATTTTTTAATAATTAATATTAAAAGCTATACTTTAAAAATACTTATATTTTTTAATATTATATATTTTAAAGATAATAGCTTTAAACGATTATATAAATAAATTCTGGCTATTTTTTAAGCGTTTTTAATTATTTTAAACATTATTATTTGCTTATAAGTTAAAGCTAAAGTTTTTAATATTTTTTTTTTAAAAGCTTTATTTTTAAAGTTATGCTAACGCTTTTTTTTAATATTATTTTAAGCTCTTTTTTTTAATAGCTTAAAAACTTTTACATTTAACAGTTATAATATATAATTATAATATAGTTTATAAAACACTAGCTAAATTTTATTTAGCAAATAAAGCGTTAAAAATTTATTACTTATTAAGTGGTTAAAGGGTATAATATTATATATAAATAAGTAGTTAAAATAAATAGCTGTATATATCGATTTATTTATATAAACTATTTATACAAAAGTAAGACTTTCGTACGCAGAATTTTATAATATAAGAATTCTGCTTATATATACTGCTTATATAATCAGGTTAGCACTTAATTGCTAATAACATATAAATAAATTTATACATAATTAGCAATAATTTTATATGTAGTTAATAATAGCTTTATACGCAGTTAACATTAATAATATAATATTAGCTTTTTTTTTTTTTAATTATAATATGCTTTATATAACTGCTAAATAATTATAAAAATTTTAAAATTATAAAAAAATATTAGTTAAACTATATAATTAATTATAGCTAATAAAATTACTTAATAATATATTAAATTATTATTTTTTATAAATTATATATATATTATATTATATTATAGTTTAATATTATATAAAAAAAAAAGTTTAGTTTATAACTATTTTTTATATGTAGTTATTAGTTTTTATATATTTAAAATGTTAAAAATT